>VUYV01000700.1:18262-85539 GCA_008711295.1 Anarhynchus alexandrinus | reverse complement strand
CATTCCAAGAACTCATTGATTATGTATTTGGGGGTGGGTTGCATTCTAAGAACTCATTGATTATGTATTTAGGGGTGTGCTGTGTTCCGAAAACTCATTGATTATGCAAACTATGTTCCAAGAAGAAACATGAATAGGTATAAGGAATACGAAATAAAAACAGGCGTTTGTAAAGCGAAAATGAGCCACAGGAGGAGAAATCCCCTGTGTAACTCCCAGCGCTGTAATAAATATTCTTTGCTCCACCGAATTTGCCCCGGACTAAAATTAATACGTTGAGCGTGTTTCTCACACTACATTGTAACCACTTACAAACTTTTCAGTCATGTGACTTGTACAATGAGGTTTCAATATTAATAAATGGGCTTGATTTATGTTCCAAAATGCAAAAACCTAATTTTTCTTACTTGTGTGCCTACTACTTGCACATAAACAATTGAAATATCTTTTTGCACGTCTTTCAGGGTCTCAGACTTCCTGAAGAGTATTTCTTTTTTGTTGTGGGTGTACTTGCTTATTCCTTTTGTTAGCAGAGCTTCTTGTAACTTGTTAAACTAGCTCAGAAGCTTGTTGCCACTTCTACTTACAGTGATAAGGCTAGTAAGTTCAAAACCAGTGACGGTTTGTGTTGCTACTAATACGGAAAATCAGGTTCCTTCCCTGGTGCCCAGCTATTTCTTCTTGCTATGTGCTCTGTGTTGGTATTGTTTATGTGGCTGTGCTGTGACCAGAGTTGGTTCCCTGGTCCAGCCCAGCAAGGAACTTTATTTTGGGCAGAGTAATTTTCAGCTGGATAAAGCTTAGCACCTGGCTTCCTGAGTAGAATCAATGGCATAGGGATGGGTCAGGAGGAATGGCTGGGGACATGGGAGAAGACCAGATCAATCTTTGTCAGCAGAACAAATTTATACCGTAATAAAGTGATCAGGCTTGATATTGAGATGAGCAATACAGTGAACAATTTCTATAAAGTTAAGCTATAAATTGAACGTTGGATGGAAACAAGTCATTGTATAAAGTGCTTTTATAATCCCTTGTATGCCAAAGATGGTCAGGATGTAATAAGGAAAATGGAGTAAAGAGAATAAATGCAACAGTGTTGCTCGTTCTAGCAGCTGAAGCTGTGCTACATGAGCTGCTGAAATACAACTGAGTAAGATTTAACACTTACTGCCTAGAGACTGTACTCTTAAACTATTTATAGTTAAGGGAATTGAAGATATGCTTAAACTTATGTTTCTTGATTTTTACCAATTTTAAATGCATGGCTGAATAGGTAGTAAGTTTCAAATTATCTTGAATTCATAAATTTAAAGGTAAGCTTGATTTTTTTTTTTAATTCTTGCTTAAAATATTTTAGTGTGGAAGGACTAGAAGACAATTGAAATACTTTTCAAAGTTGAACAAGTTCTAGGTAGAAAGGAGCTAAAAGTTTTTGCCTTTTGACTTCTAAAACATTCAGTTGTAAGTACCTTAAAAGTTTATAATGTGTAACACTGATATATATATTCTTATGTAATGAAATGCTGCATTTATAAAAAGAAGTGAATGCAAAATAATTTTTTTAAACTCCCAGCAGATTTAAATTAATCTGTTTAACACTTCAGTGTTAAACCAGGTTTTGAAGAACTAGCTTTGTATTCTAACTCAATATTTAATTTCCAAGATTGACTCAGTCTTGTGGAAAGAATCAAGTGGGTTTTTTTTAGAATGTTAGGGGTTGGGGTTTTTTGGCAACTTGTTGTTGTGTGGTTTGTGGGGTTTTTGTGTTGTTTTTTTTTTTTCCTCCTTTTTTAGGGGAAAAAATCTAGGAATACACTAAAAACTTATTTCCTAGACTGGAAAAAGTGTTTCTCTACCTTGTAACCTGTGCTGTTTGGGTTTTTTGTTTTCTTCCTTCAAAAATAATTAAATAGAATTAGTTGGATTGTCCTGTTACTTTTCTTCTATGATACTGCCCAGTCTGCTTTCTTAGCTATTCTCAGCAAAGCACTGTTCCACCTGATGTTTTTTTGAAGCAGGTGCACAGATTGGTTAGCAGAGAACATCTTTACAAGAAAGCAGACTGAGCAGTATTGTAGAACACTGTGTGTGTTTCTTTGTTTAATTGTTCACTGCAATGGGAAAAGTGAAAGTTCATTCACTGGATATCATGAATGTCTTGTCTTTTCATTGAGGTAGGACCAAATGCATTATTTATGTTCCTAAACACAAACTTGAGGGGTTTAAAGGACAGTCCATATAGTTTTAAAGCATCTGTAGGTGAACCTTGAAACTGGTTCGAATTTGGCTAAGAAATACTGTGTCCAAAGTAGCATATAAGCAGCTGCTTCTGCTTTGGCTTGTAGTATCCCCATATCAGAGAACAACATGTGGGTCTAGTCTGTATCTAATTACTTTATTCTTAGTGCTTGGTTTAGATCAGGCCATTACAGAGTTTCTGGTAGAAGGTAAATCCTGTGAGTTGTATGGGTATTGTGAGTAAAAGCTGTGCTGTGCAATTTCAATCATTGTCAAGTCAGTAGCAGTTTGGTAATTGATACATGCAAATAGATAAAACAAATATACATGAATTCTGGTTTTATTTTAGGGTTATGCAAAACAACCTATGGTTTTGCTTTAAGCTTTGATCAGTCTAATAAAATACGAAGTAGTCTAACGTTCTCTAAGGATCCAATTAGCTTGTTTTTTTTACTAGCCCTGTGGAGAAACTGAAACTGCAATTGGAAATCTTTGATATTTCTGCCCCTTTTGCCCTCCTCCCCTTTCTTGCAAAACAGGCTAGATAGGAAGCATCTTTGCTTCTACATGTTAAGTATTGCAGAAACACTTTCTATGTGTAATTAAGGACAAACTGTGCTAAATGTAGCATGTAATGCCTACCAATTTATTGTTGAATGAAATTACTAGTTTTGCAGTAATAATTTTAGCAGTTTTCATGCTATTTCTAAGAGATCTTGCTGCATAGCAAGGAAATATGGAAAGAATTGAACAGGTTTTAATGTTTTCAAGTAGATCTAAAGGTATTTTCATTGTGCACATTTTATGTATTTTTTCCATTTGCAGTGTTTATTTCACACATATGGATAAAATACTACATTTTTTTAATGAATAATGCTGTACTAGTATCATATCTTTTGAGATTAGTTGTCCAAGTTGTGAATGTAGTTCAGTTATGAAGTTCATAAAGCTTCTATGAGATTATTAATATTGAGGGATATGTGAAGTATCCCATTTGGCTACTCACTTGCAATTTATTGCAATTTATTAGGTAGAAAAAATGACGATGAAAAGCTGTTGTACAAATTGGCTCTCTAAAGCTGAAGATTTTATAAACATGCTTCTCTAAAAATGTCTTTTGAATTTATCAAGGAAGAATGTATCACATGAATCATGAATTAAATTTGAGCTACTTTTTCTAGTTATGCAGCTATGCCGGCCCATGAGAATTACTGGAATGTGTAAAGAATAGCATATTGCACCTAGGCATTTACATCAGAGTCAGCGTGCATGTTTAAATTTGGAGTCCTGTGAAAAATCTCAATCTGGCTATAGTATCTGCCCTAAAAGAGGAAGGAATGCAAGTCATGTCTTCTGTGTGTTTCACCATTGCCCAATTTCAAGTGCTTAACAGCTTTCTGTAGCTATGAATACTAAAAGGACTGCTGGAAATCTCACTGCATAAACTTAAAAATACATTTTTAAATCTTGCTTCCCCGTTGGCTAACCTTCTTTATGAATGTTTTTTCTGTTTTAAGAAAAAAAAAAATCATCATTGGTGAAAGACAAGTACAAGTAGGGATTTGGCATACATATGTCAAATGCATAAAATCAAAATGGAACACTTTTAAAGTTTTGTCTAAAGCTAGTCTACTGAAACTTAAATATTGAAGCAAGTGAGCGCTTTCCTACTTGAAAATCCACTTAACAATCTGTTATTGGATTTCTTCTGATTTTGTCTGGAATTTAAAACTTGATATAGAATTACGGGTGTGAAGATGAATGAATTCAGATGGTAACTTGCATCCAGGTCCTGGAACTGTTGAATAAATTCTTGGAATATTGCTATTGAAATACCCTAACTAGAGGTCTGTGAAAGATGAGTTACGAGACTTTCAGAATTTGGATAAGCTTTCAGTGCCCTTATGTTATCTTATAGGCAAAAGTGCTGGACTTGTACTTGCCTAGTACTGTAGGGATATAGTTTATATAGTCTCATACAAGCAACCAGGGAGAACTTAAAAAACCCCTTAGAACTCTTCTGGTATCACATAACACTTCTTATGTTGCAACTCTAAATTGCTCCAGTTAGTACCTGGCATTGTTATTCGGAGCCTCAGAATGAAGACCAACAGAAGATTTTTGTGTCAACTACTGTAGCTTCTTTTACAAAAAGCTGTCAAAGCTGAACTACAGGTGGATGTTATGTTCTAACAAAATGTTGGCTAGACTTAGATGGTTTTGGTGTAATTAGAATTCTTCAATTTATGTAAAAATAAGAATAAACATTTCTGAAAGAATAGTTGCCTGCACTTGAAAGGGGTTTTAGGTGCCAGTGGTAGAAATGCAAGACTGAAATATTTGAGGTTTATAGCTTTATCTTCTTTGGGGAGTGTAGTTGGGCACTGATCATTACTGACTCTTTTCACATTCTTGTGATTTGCATTGTGAATTGTAATATTGGATTGCCTATGCTCTCAGAGCAGCATTAAGTGCAAGATCAGATAAATGAATATTTAATAATTGTGTGAGTGTAATATGAGACAACAATGCAAATACTGAGGGGATTAGTAAAGAGAGCAAACCTCATGCCAATGGATGTTACAATAAAAGTATCTTCATATGGTAAGAAACAGATAATTGTACCAGGATGGAACAAGCCCAGGACAAAGACTATTTTGTTGAGTATGTGTGTACCAAATGAGTGTTCTTTCAAACTATTACTTGGCTATTTTCAATTTCTGTTATGAATATGGACTATAATGGAAAACCCATATTATTACACGAATTAAGTATAGCTTAAATTTTCTGTGTTGTACCATAAAAATGTTATGTTACTATGAAATTTTTCTTCAGGTATTAGAATTCTTAGTTAAAGGATGAGTTAATGGTTCTGGCTGCAAGATTCAACTGTGTAGCCATCTACTTTAGCATCAGAAAAAAAGAAAAAGACTACAAGTGTGTGTGTGCAAGAGGTAAACAAGCAAATGAAACGTAACTGGCTGTGAGAATGGTGCTCTTGTGATTGTGATCTAGTTCTTATCTTTTGGATGTTGAATGATTGAAGATGTCTTGTGAATTGGTAGATATCAATTGCAGAGTCCTCATCAATGGAAGTGTTCAAGATATGACTGGACAGGGTGCTAGATAATCTCATCTACACTCCCCTTTCCCACAGAAGGTTGGTCTAGGTGATCTTTCAAGGTCCCTCCCAACCTGGGCTGTTCTGTGATTCTGTTATTATAAATTGTCAAATACTCAGCTGAAGTATTTCTTATGGGATCTGGTTACTATAGCAAAGTGTGGCCATTGAACACTTTTTGAAGACCTACTTGACACATTGGGTAGTCCAACCTCACCAGCTCCAAGGACTTGATCTTGACCCTCCCTATAATCCTCATCTTTTGCCAATCTAATCAGTTATTGCATTGGCTTCCCATAAAAATCTTGTGTTAAAAATTTGAATAGGTCTTTGCTTTATTTTCTGGGAAGCTGAAAGGAAAGGGATTTCTTTCCTGTTGAAAGCAAACTCTGGTATGGTAGACTGTCCTCTGTCACCGTTAACTAGCCCATTGCTTGTCTGAGTCAAACGGAGCAAAGTGTTCGCAATGCTCAAGTGTTACCAGTCCACGAAGGGATCAATGAACATCAATTGTCTTTGTTTTCAAATTGGCATTTTGAGTTGGAATTATGGCTACAGGCTTTTTAAGATAGCATGGCAAATGTAAATGAGGTAATAAAATTGTTTCTCTTCCTATGAAAAGCACTGAATATTCAAATTCCTTGTAGCAGTTAAGAGGGGAAAATGTAGGCAATTTGTTTGAAGGTGTTGGAGTTGTACATAATTTCATCTTCAGTTTCATAAGCTGGAAGGTACAGAATAAATGCACATTTGTCTAAGGTATCAACTTAAGGTTATTGTGCTTTTGAATACTGAATAAAGCACATTCTTTACTAATGCTGTTTTTTAGATGTGGTAAAATACAATTATGTTTTAAGTGTAATACCCATTTTTCTTTTTTGGGGTACCTTTGATGCATCACATACAGATATTTTGCCTCAGTGAAGCAGCTATTACTTTATCTTTCAAATATGGACAGTTGTACAAGTTCTTTCAGTATAAACAGAATTTTAAGTTAAACAGAAATATTAGTATTCCTACTTCTGCTGTGAGGGTAGCCACCGTATTACAAAAGGAGAAAAACACTTCTTTGCATGTTGTGAAATAACCTTAGTAAATCAAACTGTACATTCCCCAAAGTACATTTTTATAATAGATTTGAAATTACTTTGTTCTTTTGAGTGCTTTGTACCCTTAAGCTTTAGGAATAAGGACAGTTGATCGCTCTTTAAAACAGCAGTCTGAGACCTAGCTTGATTGTGTGAAGGTCACTTGTGATGATGACTCTTCAGCTATTGAGCTGTCTCTATTAAAAACAAATGTTACTAAGATCATAGCTGTAGCTACTGGAGGGATTCTCTTAGTGGGTTAGGGAAACTTTTGGCCTTCTGAAGAATGCTTACAGTGAATGACCGAGGAGTTACCATGTGTACTGTTTGTTAGTAGAGCTGACCATTAGCTTTGTTAGGTCTAGTTGGGCTTTTGTCAATCTAAAGCCTCCTGGATTTGGTATGCTTTGCCATTTAGGCAGATCACAGTTTGCCTCTGATTTATGCTAGGAACTAAAGGGAGAATGCCTACCCCTCCAGTGAAGTCATGAAAATCGAAAAAATGGTGTGCAGAAACAAGAAATTAGGAGGTTTTAGGAGACTTTCTAGATGCAGGCTTACTTTTTCTAATGCTGTTTATGTCGGATGATTGCATTAAGGCTTTAAGCCTTCAGAACCAGAAGTGGAAAATGCCTGTATTTAAGTATCGCAGATGTTCTCATCTGAAATGTTCTTGTTTTGACCTGTGACGCTGAAGAGTGTGACTATGAAAAAGATCATTATAAGTTACTTGTAAATATTCTAAATAATATATTTTGTATATATTCTTCTGTCACACTTTCTTTGTTGTCTTTATTTGCCTAAGCTTTTTTCTGCAGTACGTTGAAATTTTATATACTTGTTCTGTTCTTCCCACTACCATATGGTAAAGATAGTTAAATGTGAAGTTTATTATTCATTGAGTAAGCACATGGCTTGGTTTTCTTATTCTTGGGGAGTATTTGGTCGAATAGAAATCTCATTTTCAGTGACACCTTTAAGGCATTTCTACAAAATTGAAGGTTTCAACTTGCAGCTGTTTCAGCTGTTGAAACATTCAGTCTTCTTTTTTGATTCCTTTGCTGCTCAACCTCTTAACTAACGAGCCATATGGAGATATAGCTTTGTAACAGTAGTCATATGTAGACAGGTGACTCATTTCAGTAACCACAAACTATTCTAGAACATTGGCTGACATATTAGTGTGACCAGTGACACAGAGCCCTGCCTTTATGGTGTCATAGTGCAGTTCTGTCTGTATGTCATTGTACCCCCCGCCCCGTCCCCATGCTTGGAAATATGCATGGTGATACCATCCTAGCTGTCAGCTCGAATACAGTGCTTTCCAATCCTGGAAGACAAATATGGTGTGTGATCTATTCAGACACTCAAGCTGATTTGATAAGCACAAGATCACTAGTTATTTAGTAAAACCTTCAGTTGAAGGTGAACCCTGGTAGCACCTCTTCTAAAATTGCTGAAAATTCCCAAAGTGTTAAACATAGCTTTGGGCTAACAGCACAAAACCTCTGTAGGATTGAGGAGAATTATTTTCCATTCCTGGCTGCTTTTATATGTGCATGTGGGTCCATATAAGCCATGTATATGGTTTATGCACAAAGTACACTTTAGAAATCTGGCTTAAGCCATTTCTCCTGAGTGTGTGCAAGTTTGATATTTTAATTCCAGAATGATTTTATTCCATGATACTAACCTCTTCTATTCTGGTTACTTCATGTTACTGTGCATCATGCAAAAACACCAATTGAATTCTATTTTAATTTAAAATGGGATGTTGCATTTGAATGTAATGACTCCAGACTTTCTGGAGTCTAATGTTATGCATTTTTTAGTTTGATTACAATGTGTAGAATGATTTGCAGTAAACTAAATAGCTTAAGACATTTGATCACTTCAATCTAAAGCTATTTGTGCCTGCTTTTCTCAGCTGTTATGCCTGTCATACCGCTAGTTTGTGAGTGTAGAGGTTACTGACATAGGAATTTAGATTAAGCTAGTTCATAAAGCAAGAAAGGTGTGCAATTCTACCTTTAGCAGCAATTGTTACTGTTTTTCAGAATTGATGTGGAACCATTTAAAATGCTGAAGTTACTCAGCAGCATGTATGATGAAAAAAAGAAGGTTTTGTATTATGTGCTTTTACTAAGACTTTGCTTCAACACTTTGATCCACTTTGCATCTGGACCATATATATTTTAAAAACTTGACTTGCATGCTTGAATTTTCAACACTAGAGTTTTTCAGGCTCTAGTCTTGAGAGAGCAGTAAATTGAACGTTTTATTATTTACCTCTCTTCTTTCTTTTGTCTTTTAATTGTTGCAGAGATGCAGGTTAAAGGCTGTTGTTTAAATGCTGCATAGTCAGGGATAGCACAGCCTTATGAAATGAAAAAGCACAATGGTAATTGCAAGTGCAAGAACTGGTAGCTAATGGGGCCTCTTGTCCCAGTTTCCTTGAACTTCAGTGCAATTTAGGTTGTAGAGTAGATGGCTGACCTACTTGTACTTCAGTCAAGCATTAACTGAAAACGGCATAAAAAGCTGTCCTTTTCCTGAAAAGCGGGAGAAGGGTAGAAAAGACTAGTCTTTCTGAGATTAGTTGACCAAATTAAGCATTCATTTCACATTATTGCATTTAGAGATTCTACATTTGTGTAATTTGTGTGTTTGAGAGCTATATAAGGTCAAGTAATGTGTATCCAGATCTCTGAAAATCATGAGGATGACTGGCTACTCTGTGTTTGTGTTTTTTGTGTGTTTTTTTTTTTTTGTCTAAACCCTTAATAAGATTAGTGAAACCTTGAACCAAAGAAAAACTTCCACCTTTTTTGCCTAGCCTTGGTCTCATGCCTGTTTTAAAGCAGCACCTTGTTTTGCACACTGAGAAATTTAGATTTTCAATTGTGTTAGGTTTAAAGCAGGTTTAAATGTAGTGTATGTGATTTAAAAAAACCAAACAAACAAACAAAAAAAAAACCCAAAAAAAACCCCAAACCAAAACAAAACCAAAATCAAAAAAGCCTCACCACAAAAAAAAATAATTAACTTCTAGCTTAGCCTGTCAAATTATATGTACAATATAATTGTACAAGAAAGGCCATAAAATGAGATCTGTGACCTTAATACTTAAGAGTGATACTTTCAGGTAGCTTAGACCAAGGATTTTAGTACACAGTAAGGAGCCAGTATGTTATATTTATTTTTTTTAAAAATTAAGTGTTTTTAGGGAATATTTCATTCTACTAGGTCAGCAGCACACATTGTGTTGATTACTAAGTGGTAAGTAAAGGTCTTCTGTCCTTGTTGCAGTAATTACCATTTCAGGACCAGGAAATTAAATTGCCTGGAAACATGAAGAGTCCTGGCTAAAGTTTACCTCAGATTCACTTAGCTGAAAATCTGTTTAAACAGAATTCAAAAGGTTGGTTTTTTCTTTTTTTTTTTTCCAGTGGCCATGTTAATGAAACTAAGTATTAAGCAACCTTCTCCCCCACCTTAACACAAGCAAACAATTTAAATGCTTCTAAGTGTTCTTTAGAAGCTGGACTCAGATTGCTTTAAAATCTGAATTAATCTTATTTAATCTGAAATATGAAATACTGTCACATGGTCTTTTGTACTGTTACAGTATAGCATTGATTTTGAAACACTTGAACAGATCTTTTATTGTTCCGAAAAGAATAATTGGTTATTTAACTTACTGGAAAGGATAGTCAAAGCTAAGTGTGCCTGTTGTTATTTTCTTTCTACTTTTATGAATTGCATTCTGCAGAGGTCTATGAATTCTGTATCAGTTCCAGAAATGACACTGCTGAAGTGATGTATAAAGTCTATCTGACAGTGATAACAGCTGAAAGTGTTGCTTTTAAGTTGGAAGGCTATCTTCATAAACAATGTTTACATTGATAGTGTTTTTCCTGAACACTAAACTACCCTTGAATGTATTTTGAGAATTGAGGAATGTTGCATGATGACTTGCCCTGCTTTTTGTCAGCAGGGCTATGACAGGGAGGGGATAATGGCTGCAGAAAGAATTGGTAATAATTGAAGCTACTGTTTAGAGCTGTTTCACAGCTCTGAACTAAACCAACAATTATGGGGTAGTTATTTCACTTCTGCTTTAGTAAGAGTCCTTGGGTACAGTTCTGTACTAGCTTGCACTGGTCCCTTGAAAAAAAAGCTATACTAGCAAAACATTTCTGATGTTACAGGATATTTCTGTGATTGTACATGTATTGAGTAGCTATCCTAGAAAGCTGGTGCTTTGGTCTAGTAGAGAATAATCCGTTCAGCCCTAAGGAGTTCTGCGTGGAAACATGATCCCTCTGCACTGTTTTAAACTAAGTATAATATGAGCGCATTGTGGTCTGAGAAACTGAGTTATTTTACTAGGTCTTGGAGTATTTTCCTCTATAGTCTTCAATAATGTCCTTTTGAGACACTATATAGGAAGGCCTATTATTGTTTGTGCTTTCTCTTACTTTCTCTATGGTAAGAAAGCAATCACTTCCCATTTTCCTTTTTCTTCATTTTATTTGCAACTCAAAAAAGTGACAGAAGAATTAAGTAATACTTGAATAGAGCACAGGTTTGTCTGGGTCCACCCGTACAACTAGCTTCCCCTGCCCCAATCAGTCTTACTAGTGTCTGCCAAGCAAAATCATCTGTATCTTTCTAAGAAGAACACAAGGTAGCGTATGCTGACATGTCGTTCATGCGTGTATTTACAGTTTCTAACAGTGCTTTAGTCTTTGGAAACAAATACCTGTTAGAGACAGTCTCAGGGCTTGATTTGGTTCAAAGGAGGCCTCTGAATTGGTTCTCTCCTGAAGTAAAGAACAGTAGCTCCTTAATGTAACTTTCAGATTCAGGAAGACTAGCTTGTTTCACCTTAATTTAAGGGTTTAGATATGCTTCTGTTCAATACACATCAGTATTTCACTAATTAATATTGCAGCCCCATATTTCCTGAGATGGAAAAATACAGCTTTTGACTGTGAGACATCGAAACAACACAGCTGTTTCCTAAGTGACGCATCTGCAAAATGTGTCTACATGTTTCACTGAGGTATTTAAAAACACTCTTCTCCACTGACGCCAGTTGTATGGTTAAAAATACCTTCCTTTAATATGGGTTACCTGTGGTCTTTACTAAAGATTATAGTAAACCTGAATATTCAACTTTATGGCTATACAGAGCCACTAGAAGCGTGTGTGACTGAAAACCCTGTGTTGGTTTGAGTGCTGCAGTGTGAGGCGAGGGGGGGGAACAACGACCTTAGCTTGAGCTACAAGGTTTTCATCAGCCCACAGGAAATGATGAAGCGTGCTCTGATGAGAGAATTCTGTTTGTGGAAACGGAGGTCACAAAAAGCTGTGCAGGTACTACAGCTATCTGTGCAGTTATGTTGCTGAATTCCATATTTGGAAAAAATGTAAGTCAATTAAGGCATGTCTTTTAAGGTAAGTGTTTTGCAAACAGTATATCCAATGACTTGCCAAACAACTCTCATAGTTGCTCTTTTCCTACCAGAAATTTACTATACTGTGTCATAGCTTGTATGAAAGTATTTTTGGCCAAGTGAATGTAATATTTTGCAATGTTTCTTTGAATGTAAGAGTGTGTTTGTTCATGTTTGAAATGACCATTCTGGGCTCAGACACTCTGCTGTCTAAAACGCACACCTCTTTCTAGAATGGTTATTGTATTACTCTTATTTATGTAGTTCTGTGGGGCTTTTTATTTTCAAGTATAGCAGTGTTCATGTTTTGTGGTACTTGTGTGGTCAGGTAAGTGCCATGGCACTTCATCTTCAGAAAGTTTTGATGTCTGAGGTAGTGCTTCTTTTAATGTTCTGTTTTGCTTCTTAATTATATGCTATTTTAGAACAGTTGTATATGTATCATTTTTCTCTGCAGCTACTTTGTCAGTGCAGCTGTAAACGCTGTTTCATGTTTTCTGTGCTGGAGAATACATCAGTGCTATTCCTCTGCACTATCCTTCTTTTTGCACCATTGTAAAATTCTACTTAAAGCATACATGCTTAATATTTAGTTTAGATATTTCCCTTAAGATTTTGCTAAAATAAGTTTTCATTATGAGTGTGTATAACTAGCCATGTAATTCCACTAATTTAAGGGGTTATTTATTTATAAATAATCTGGGCACTTTAAAGATTTCTTGCTAACTAAACTCTTACCAAGTGCAATTTGCAAATTGAAGGCATGTGGTCTTGTGCCCCCTTCTTGCTTCTTTGAAACAAACCTAAAGGCATACTTATCTCAACTTTATTTGGGGAAGATGCCAAAATATTAAGGTTAATCTCATTTTAGGAGACTGACAGGACATGCGAATTAGTGGGTGATGGGTGTAACAGGCACTACAAAAGTGAACATTAGAAATGGATGAAGACTTCTAATCAAATTGAAGTTTTTCCTGCACTTTAACATTTCAATCACTCAAAACTAATTAATGGACACCTCTGATTTAAAAAAAATACCCCTTGATCTTTCAAGTTATTTTAATTGCCATACAGTTCTGAGTTCTTCTGGTGGTTTTCTGGCAAAACTTACTCAAAGCCAATTTTGATGTGCTTTTTTTCTGCAGTAAAGAAATGTGGCTTTTTCCTTGATCAGAAAGACCTGAGGCTTTTAAAGAAACAGATTATAAAAAAATGTTTATTTAGGGGATGAACACTTAATATTAAACTAGATAGCATAATACCTAGGTCTTATGGCTTGAGGTACCTTACAAACTTTTCCTGGATCAAAAATTCAAGTATGTCTTTAGAATGGGAAATTTCTTCTATAAGAAAAAAAAAAGTGTTGCAGGGTTTAAAATCTAAAGCAGAAAAATGTTTTGTGACCAAAAAGTCTACTGTGAAATTGTTCTGTTACGTTGCTTCTCTTTTGTGCATCTCAACAGAAACAGGAGGATGTTTTACTTGGTTTAATGTTTCATGGTTAGATTCAGTACCTTATGTCAGTGAAGGATACTATTCAAGTGTACTTTGTCCTGTATTTTCCCTTGTTACCTGAAGAATCTTCAGGTAGTACTTGGTACTCAACAGGACAACACACTTCCAAAGTTTGTTTCAAAATTTATATATTGATCAGGGCCAGGATCAGTTAGTCTCTGTGCAAAACAATTTTAATACTATCTTCATCTTATTTATTATTAAAAAAATTCTTGTGACATGCTTTTTTAATTTTTTTTAGCCTAATTACAGTACTTTTAAATAAAATTCCATTATTTTACAATGTCTCCTTTTATGTTTATAAGAACAATCAATATAGAAATCAGTCAGAAAATTTGGAGAGAGAATTTGGGGAACAGTTGTCTCCCTTCCATGGTTATGGATTAATATACAAGGAGTTTGTGATAAGATACATATTCTATAACTTAGAAGTAAAGACTTAACGCTTATGGTTTAGGGTTTTTCATGTGATTTAGCAACTACTTTTTTTGTGTGTGTGTATCAAGGTCACCTTGATTTCAGCTTCAGAACTGTTACTAATTTTACCTTTTTCTTCCATGGAAGAATCCTAAAGGAAGTGTTGCTAATAATGATTTCAATAGGGAGAATTAATTTGCCAAGAAGAGCTGTTGATCCAGAAAACAAGATACAACTCTGTATATCAAAACTACTCTAATTTGAAAATACTAGCTTTTAGAGCATAGTGTACAAACAAATGGGGTGTTTTTATCTTCAGAGGGATGAAATGAAATAGTTGAGCCTTTGGCTCTAGCTAATTCCTGTAGTGGGTTCAGATTTCTCCTAATCCTAAGAATTTTTGAAAATTTTAATGGAATGCAAGAGTTTAGAAGTCTATGTTGAATACTTTAGCCTAAAAAACAAGTGCTAAATAAGGGTTAAATCAGATCCTTTATCAAACAAATTATAATGTCTAATACACATTAATTGCACAATTCCTTTTATGCTGCATATGCATCACATACACTATTAAGGGAAATCATATATGAAAATTAAGCTTTTTGGCTGCTAGATGCTCTAGATAAATTTGCTCAGAACCCCCAATGGCTGTCTTGCAGGTTAATTTAAATGCCTGTCATAGCTTGGCATTGGTTTTTGTTTTTTTAACACAAAATTAAAGCTTATCTCTATAACAGAAAAATACTTCTCAAAGGATAGAGATACCATTTTAAACCTTGAGGATGTGTTTTTAAAAAGGTACATTTCAATAGCTTTTTAGCAGACGTGTTTTTAAATTCTTACCTATGGTGATGCTTTGGTCTGTTTCTCTGGATGTAAATACTAATACTATCAAGTTTTTTAAAAAATGTTGAAACAGGGGTTGCTTTGTGTGAGAAGAAACACTTAAGTATTATAGTTTCAAAATTCAAATATTAGGCAAGGTCATCAAAGTTTATCTTAAATGAATATCTGAAGTTTTTGAAAGTACTGGGAATACAATACATTTCATAAAACCTTCATTTTGTATTACACATTCTTCAGTACTTTTGACAGATTTTGTGGCAGCTGTATGCACACAATCATAATTGTTCACATTCATCATGTTCAACATCTTTGTCGGAGACATGGACAGTAGGGTCGAGTGCACCCTCAGCAAGTTTGCCGATGATACCAAGCTGTTTGGCGAGGTAGACACGCTGGAAGGGAGGGATGCCATCCAGAGGGACCTGGACAGGCTGGAGAGGTGGGCCCAAGCCAACCTCATGCAGTTCAATAAGGCCAAATGCAAGGTCTTACATCTAGGTCGGGGCAATCCCAAGCACAATTACAGGTTGGGCGGGGAATGGCTGGAGAGCAGCACTGAGGAGAAGGACCTGGGTGTGCTGATCGACAAGAAGCTCAACAAGAGCCAGCAATCTGCGATCGCAGCCCAGAAGGCCAACCGCATCCTGGGCTGCATCAAAAGAAGTGTGGCCAGCAGGTCAAAGAAGGTTGATTCTGCCCCTCTACTCCACTCTCATGAGACCCCACCTGGAGTACTGCGTCCAGCTCTGGAGTCCCCAACATAAGAAGGACATGGACCTGCTGGAGCGTGTCCAGAGGAGGGCCACGAGGATGATCCGAGGGCTGGAGCACCTCTCCTATGAGGAGAGGCTGAGAGAGTTGGGGCTGTTCAGCCTGGAGAAGAGAAGGCTCCGGGGAGATCTTATTGCGGCCTTCCAGTACCTAAAGGGGGCCTACAGGAGAGCTGGGGAAGGACTTTTTACTAGGGCATGTAGTGATAGGACGAGGGGGAATGGCTTTAAACTGGAAGAGGGCAGGTTTAGATTGAACATTAGGAAGAAGTTTTTCACTTTGAGGGTGGTAAGGCACTGGAACAGGTTGCCCAGAGAGGTTGTTGAGGCCCCATCCCTGGAGGTGTTCAAGGCCAGGCTGGACGTGGCCTTGGGCAACCTGGTCTAGTGGGAGGTGTCCCTGCCTATGGCAGGGGGGTTGGAACTCGATGATCTTCAAGGTCCCTTCCAACCTAAACCATTCTATGATAATTATTTTGTTGTATTTGTCACACTTTTCTAACACTGTGTACATGTTTGAGTTTACACCATTAGTTTCAAGTCTGTAAAAGCTAGAATGTTCTCTGACACGGCTTGTTTTAAAGGAGATCTAAAAATGTGAGCATTAGATTTTATGGTAGATTCCGAAGGACAGGAAATGATCTGAAAAGGGTTTGAGAGGGACTTCCAGATCTTGTAGACAGTCTATTTAATTTCTCTTCTAATTATATTTCTTGCTCTGACAGCCCTCAATCCAGAGATCTTTGTATTCAGAAGCATATTTGAGGAAATTGGATATCCTCGAATGATAATCCTCAGATTATCATGCCCTTTCTCTTCGTGAAGTAGTAGGGATTAGCTCCTTCTTTACATTTCCTTTTTCAATAAAGGATGGTGTTCAAAAATGGTACAGGCTCCATTTTTGAGGAGTATAAAATAGCATGGATGAAACTTATTATATTTAACTTTTCCATCATTTAAAACTTGTGATGAAATTTAAGTGTTCCTGTATTAGAGAACCACTTAACCCACCTCTTTTCTGTCTTCATCTGTGTTGAAGGCCCTGTTTTGGCCTTCGGCATAGGCTTAACAAAGTGATATAGGAGGAAGTACCTTGCAATGTACTGAGTAATTTAGGAGATGTATTCCCTACCTAAGGACACAGTAAGTATCACTTTGTATGTAGACAGTATCTAGCATTTGAAATGAAGAGCTCTGTCTTCTAAAGTAAAAGAAAATGCACAAATTTTAGTTAAGAATATATATGAAATCGTGTCCTTGTTGAAACACTTTCAATAGTAACATACTTTCCTTTTAATAACACTTAAATTTATGGACCTATTCTTTAGCAACAAGCATGGCTTCAGTACCAGGTTGGAAAGGCAAAAGATGACTCCGTGCCTCTGTTTAGCACTCTGTGTAATCTCTACAGGCATTTTTCTGTATGATGCGTAATACTCCATAACATAAAGTTCGTTGGTTGTTAGAGAAGAGGAGATCACAGAATCACGGAATTTTCAGAGTTGGAAGGGAGCTCTAGAGATCATCTAGTCCCATTCCCCTGCCAAAGCAGGATTGCCTAGAGCACATTACTCAGGACTGCATCCAGGCGGGTCTTGAAAATCTCCAGAGAAGGGGACTCCACAACCTCCCTGGGCAGCCTGTGCCAGTGCTCTGTCAGCCTAACCATAAAGAAGTTTTTCCGTGTATTTGAACGGAACTTCCTATGTTCCAACTTGTGCCCATTGCTCCTTGTCCTGTCACTGGGAACCACTGAAAAGAGCCTGGCTCCATCCTCCTTCAACCCACCCTTTAGATACTTGCACGCCATAATAAGGTCTCCCCTCAGCCTTCTCTTCTCTAGGCTAAAGAGTCCCAACTCCCTCAGCCTTTCCTCATAAGGGAGATGCTCTAATCCCTCAATCATCTTGGTTGCCCTACGCTGGACTCTCTCCAGCAGTTCCTTGTCCCTCTTGAACTGGGGAGCCCAGAACTGGACACAGTATTCCAGTTGTGGCCTCACCAGTGCAGAGTAGAGGGGGAGAATGACCTCCCTCGACCTACTGGCCACTCTTCCCTATGCAGCCCAGGATTCCATTGGCCTTTTTGGCAACAAGGGCACAGTGCTGGGTCATGGATAATTTACTATCTACCAGGACCCCCAGATCCTTCTCCTCAGAGCTACTTCCCAGCAGGTCCACCCCTAACCTATACTGGTGCCCAGCATTCTTCCTCCCCAGGTGCAGGACCTTGCACTTGCTCTTGTTGAACCTCATTAGGTTCTTCTCTGCCCAGCTCTCCAGCCTGTCCAGGTCACGCTGGATGGCAGTGTGGCCCTCTGGAGTGTCAGCCACCCCTCCCAGTTTGGTATCATGAGCAAACTTGTTGAGGATATACTCTGTCCCCTCATCTAGGTCATATGATGCAGGGAAAAAAACCCAAAACAGTACTTCAGAAATTCTGGTATGGTAAAATTTTGGCTTAGGGAAATTTAAGTCTTTATTATTATTAAATGTTCATACTATTAAGTCTGTAGTTTGAAATCTCTCCTGCAGTACCTAGTCACTTGTGGAATTAAATTTGCAAAGCTGGAGCTTTTGCTCAGTGGTAGGCTGCTGGAGTTGAAAATTGTTTTTAATGAAAAATAGAAAATAGTGCACACACTTTTTTTAATCAGCAAAATAATAATTTTAAGAGCTCTGAACTTAATCTTTAAGTCTGCCTGAATGAAGCTGAAGATAGCCATTTGCATTTTTCTTAGTATGAATCATAATTGTTCAAACTTCTCTGTAATTGATTTTTCCTTTGCTGACTTTCAAGGTACAGAAAAAATTGTATCAGAACACTTTCATGGGAATCAACTTCAAATTTAACCACTTAATGTTGTGTAGTGGTAGTCATTTTAAAAAAAATAAATGAAACTTTCTGGATTAAATACAACAGAAGTATGTTAAACAATGAAATCTTTTATCAGCTTTGGCTGTTTTAAAACTAAAACCTAGCGATGAGGTAATTTCCATGCAGATTGGGACTAGGGGTTCAAAGTAAAAACTTTCAATGTTGGCGCACCCTGGGTCATATTGGTGTATAGCAGGAGCATTTTAACAATGCTATCCAGCTTTGAGCAGTGTTGTGAATGCAAGTGCAGTTTCTATCTGCAGAACTAGATTATTTTTTTTTCCCCTCACATCATTTATTCTGGTTACTGCATCATCCCTCATCTCTCCAGCTAAGCAAAAAGTATAATCTGAGTATGTTAAGGTTTGTATTAAGTATATCCAAATATTTTTAAAGCTCCCTGCACAGCTGTGTATCAACTTTGTGTCCTTAGCTGATACAGCTATGCTATTTAAAGCTTGTAGTTTGCAGTGTTAATAATTTCCTGTGGTCAATGTCCATTTAAGTGAATTTACAATCCGAAAACTCTGCAAAGCCTCTGAAGGTGATTAATAACTTTACTGGTTAAAACAAAAAAAAATGCACAATTAAAATAACACACCTACACAGAGTGGCTTGTCAGGCGGCGAATAAAAAAATATTTTACCCCAAAGTCAGTATTTTGCTATTTAAGACATCTCCTGGTTAGTCGGAAAAATGCAGAGGGAGGTTATGCTGGCAGAATGTAGGAGCTCGTAAGGACAGCTAGGTCTTGAACCTGCAAAAAGCCAGCATGTCTAATAGCAAATTAAGGGGAAGAAGGAATAGGAGATGAGAGCTAGTTCTGACAGCTACATTGCTCTGCCATTGCTGCTCATGCTTGCAGTAAAGGCAAGCATTTCCAAGAGAGAATACCCCGAGAGGCTTGAAGGCTTCAGTTACACTGTCTCCGAGTATAAAACCAGGCAAATTGTGGCTCAGAACTTGGGCCTAGCTTCTCTAGAGTCTGAGTATGAGATAATACTTTTATATATATGTATGAAACATGACCCATGTTTGGGTCATTGTCTCACATTTCAGAGATGCATTTCTGTGCTGTATGTGTTAATCAAAGATGATCAAGCTTAATCAGTAATTTTAAGTTTCATTTATTTAATGAAATATTCAAACTGTGCTTAATAAAAGTGTAATTACTAAAATAGCTGTTCTTATTGCTTATATTATGCATTGTGAAATTTATATGTTGTAATATTTCAGTCACACGATGTTGATGTGTCTGGAGAGTTTAATTTGAGGTACTGTTGTCTCACTATAGTTGTGTGGGTTTTTTTACATGTAGTAGATATCAAGGAAATTTTAACTGCTTTAGTGATCTTCTGACATGTGCTAGAACTATGGCTTGAATGTGTTCATTGCTTGCATATTTAGGCAGTGAATTAATGCTACTTTTGGTGATTTTCTATTGCATGTTACACATAGAGCATTTAACAAACATGAGTATGGGTGAATATAATCCTGTAGCCAGGAGGTTGTTGGGAACCAAGCAGCCTCAGCTCAGGCTTTGCTTAATTGGCATTTAACACCAGCTTCTGATTGACTGGAGCATGGGAAGGGGGCATAACCCAAAGCAATCACACATCTGTGGAAGCCCCTGGGTTCTGCTGTCCTCTGGCTGGGCTGCAGCCAGGCGCTTACCACCCTCCCCGCTCCCACCAGTCTCTCGTGCCCTGGTGGCTCTTATGCTCTCCCTCCCAGTTCCTACCAGCTTCTGACTGCTTCTTGCTCCTTTTCCTGTCACCTGTGGGCCACAGAAGTGCAAGGAATCTCTTGTTACTCTTACTTATGGTTATGAATGAGTAGTATGAACTAGTAGTTTCTGTACTTCTAAATGTCTTTTTATGTTATTTGCTAACTTAAAAATGTCTAGGTGGAAAATTACTTAGGTATTTGAAGTAGAAAATGTAAGAATAAATATTGCTCCCAGTCTCAGAGGAGTGTGCATAATAGGAAATACACTTACAAAGTTTGTAATGGCATACACTCCCTAGATTCCTTCCTTTAGTGCTCAGGATGTAGCATTCACCAAATGGGTTGCTGTCAACTTCTTTCAAAAAAATCATTTGGTGTGTGGCTCTGCTAACTTTAACATAGAAGCTGAATTCCCAAGGAAGTAGTGATTCAATTTCCTTTTATGGCCTTTTCTCTGGTATTTGTTGCTGTAATTGTTTTCTTGGCGGAGACTAATGGATTTTCTTAAGTCTCTGAAAGAAGATGCTATTCTCCCTATTTTATTGATTGAAGAACAAGAATTAGGCCAAAGTCATTGGTTTGAGATTCTACCTTTGAAAGTCTAAGGCCTGACTTCTATTAATAAGACGCACTCGTGTCTACTGATGGCAGTTAGAAGAGTTCACAGCACTTGTAGTTGTGAATAATAATGGTTTGATGCATTTTTTTCCCTACTTCCAGGGTCTAGAATTCCTTGGTGTCACCTAAATGTGTAAACCAAAGGGACCTTTTTTCCTATAGTTACTTGTCCTATTAATTTATGGACTTTTCATTGTTAATAGCTCTGATTCTTAATAGGTTTTGGTACATAATTTCAGAATATTGCTGAAGTAGTAACTTTTTTTTTCTCCCTATGTAAACAGTGAACAAATTGTATCCCTGAAGAAACTGGGCACTCTTATAGAGCAAGTTCTCTGGACAGAATAGAAAATGAAGCACTGTCTAAATTGCTTTATTTAAACAGGGAATACGAGATACAACCTATTCATGGTAGCTACACTTGATAGCAAACCACAGTAGTTTTCTGTACAGTGAAGTCCTGTTTCCTTGCTATTCTGTGTGGAACAAAACCTGAGACCTCAGTGAGTAATAAGGAAAAATACTATAGCTGGAAGATGTTATGAGCAGCTAATCCAAGTTGAGTGGTGTCCTTATACATAAGTATTTCACTCCCTAGTCATGAAACTTGGAATCCTGCTGAGTCAGATCCATAGTGACAAGTCCCGTCATTCCAAAAATAAGTTTCAACGGTAATGTGACCAGGTGCTTTTCTCTTCTAAAGGCTGGTAGACTGTCTGAGCTTGCTTCTGTAGAGTCCTTAGAGACAACACAAGGATAATGTTAATAGCTGCAGAGACTGTTTGGTTTTCTAAACATTGATTCATTTATTTTCTTCTGTCTCCCACCCTGAAGACAGTTAAACACTGAAATAGATTGTGCAGTCTCCATCCCTGGAGGTTTTCAAGACGTGACTGTATAAAGCTCTGAGCAGTCTCGGCTGACCCTACTTGAATGATTCTGTCATTTTATGATTGTGAGATTTTTCTCTGTTGTGGACTAGTTTGTCATAGAGCCGTAGTACTAGTGATTGGAAGCAGTAAGTATTATGTCATGTTGGCACTGAGAACTGTCAGTTCTTTCTGTTGTAGAAACTGTGAAGTTCTGGAAGTAAGGCACGAGGAGTCATGTCTCCTGCTTGTCATCTGGATTGTACATACTGAGAAATCTTGATCAGGTCTGCAGGACAAGGCTGTCTGGTATTGCCTTCAGGTTTCGAGTATTTGAAATAGTGTTTTGTCTGCAGGCATTCTTTGTGTTGGAATATCAGACTTGGAATTTATTCTTTCTCGTCATTGGATTCAGCAAGCAGCACTGAGACCTCAATTAAATTTTTTTCTTTTTAATACTATCTTTTTGAATTATAGTGAAGTATCTAATCAAAATAAAAACATCATCTTCCAAGGAGGTTCAGAATGTTAAAATCTGTCTTTCAACAACCAACATACCTGTTTCACAGTAAGAGTTCATCAAACAAATTAATCTGTTATTGGGAGCTGGGGGAAGAATGTAAGGGTTTCTTTAAACATTTTTTCCCCTCTTCCTCTTGGAAAACACCTTAAGAGAAGCTTTGGGATTCACTGTATTATTTTAGCATCTTTAAAGTCTGCATTTGTTGCATAGATTTTTGCAAGTTATGTGTTGTGCTAATTTCTACCACCTCAGACATGAAGAAAAAGAGAATAAAAAATAAAATAAAATCAAGTATTGCAACATGAACAAAGCAAGGATTTTTATAAATTGCTTTCAAGATAACAGCATCAAAGCCAACTTCTTGAGAGCAAAGGCAGCATATTCTATTCAGATGGTTTTGTGTGTGGTATCTGAAAGTCTGCTTGGTCATTATTAGTTAATGTTTTCTAAAATCCTTATGTGTTGAGCCTTCAGGATATTTATAGCTATTCTTTTCACATTGTAGGGCACTAGCAGTGGAGAAGAAATTCAAGATCTTTAACATATAGCATTGCTAGAATGTTCCCTATGAGGAAGCTTTAAAAAGAACTTATGGGTTAGTTTCCTTGTGTTGAAGATCAGTGTATCCTAATTTACAAGAATTGCTTAAAAATCACTGTCAAAAAACTTGAGCCTTGTTTGTTTACACCATTTCTGTAGCTATTACAGTATGTACTATTTAGTATATAATTGCTTTTTTCAGTTGGACTTTGTGGGGTTTTTTGCTTATATAAGTTCTCTTAGCTAATGTGTGCTGGGACTTTTACCTGTGGTGACACAGGTAAAAACTTGTTTTAAGACCTTTGGAGTTGATTAATAAAATATTGACATTTTGCTTTTTAATGGAAATTCCAAAGCTCTTTGACACAGGGGAAGAAAATATCCCGAGAAGTATGAAAGTTATGAGATTTTATTTGTGTTGGGCAAGAGCATGCTGAGGAGAAGTCACAGAGCATGATCTAGAGGTGGCTTCTATTCAGTGAAGATCTTTCATCTGCCTTTGGAGAAAAATGAGGCTTACACCTTTGCCTTCTCTCACTTCCTGCTTCCATAGTTTTTGAATCAATTGGTCAGTTTCAGACAAATGTTAAAGAAGAGCAGGGATAAAGATACACATTTCTTATCAGTTTTGTGAGAATTGGCAGCTGTATGGGAGGAAATCTAAACTGATGTACCTGCTCAAGAAAATCTTAATGTGAGCTCAGTAATGATCTGTCCTGTTTGGTGAGCTGCTTTACCAGGGAGTGTGAAGGTGGGTGGAAACTGCTAGAGCACTGTGCTACTGCTTGCTCAGCAAGTAGTTGAGGGACAAGAAAGAGGCAGTGTAGGTATTCTTAAAGAGTAGGGCTTGGAGTTGTGGAATGAGAAGATAAAGGCCAGAGTGGATGAAGCCAAACTGTTGTGGGAATATAGGAAGTGGGTGTGTGCACCATGCTTTCCTATGGAGTTATTGATTCTGCTGCAATCTAGCTGACCAAAGAACCCCAAACTTTGTGAAATACAGGTGAACATGTGAGGAGAATTTGTGCAGAACTCATCTTTCTTGTCATCTTGATCTAAATTTCCCAGATGTTATACTGACAGCCTTAGTTGTTCATAGGTTTACTTTTTGTAGTGAAATGGAAGACCCTGCAAATCAAAGTGCAATGAATGTTCATTGTGAAACCTCTGCAAATTCACTTGAAGGCTGGGAGAACCAAACCCTAGTAAAAAATGTGCTAAAGGACTGGCTGCTGTAATAATTCTATTTCATGAGGGTAGCATGACTCATACTGCTTAATGTTCCTATCTCAGTATTCAGTTTATTTTTAAGTAGTGCTGTACAAATAGTGTTTTTCTGTGCCAGTTGTTGCTATGACTTCATAATATTTCCCTAAATACGCTTGCTCATACTTTCTCACAGCATAGTATTTGGCATATAAAAACCTTAAATCCATCAGAATTTCCTGAGCACTGATCATTTTCATGCTTTTATGGAAAAAAGGGATAGCTCTGTGTATTATGTAGTTTTAGCTGAGGAGGAATAAGTGTTGTGGTTTCGTTTTTTTTTTTTTAATAAAATTCCCTACAACCTGTTCCCTCATTTAAGAAAATGCTCCTTTGTTTCAGCTTTTCCAATTTTTCTGTGTAGCTTTTTAGACTAGATTTCCAGCACTGGTATAGTTTAGGCTATTTTGTTAAAGGTAGGTGGACGCTGTATTATTACTTCAGAACACTTTTTTGCTGTGTTTTCTTTTTGTAATTGGAGGGGAAAAAATACTACTTGTGTGGTTTGGGGAGGTGGGATGGGTGACTTGTTGAAACTTTCCTTTAGGTTTATACTTTTGCGTAAGGCTTCCTTTTTCCAAGATTCTGAACTCTACAGCTGTCTGCCTATCTCTTCCAAATGGCAGTAATCGCTTTGGTTGAAAGATTTTGGTGTACTATAGAAAAACAACTCTAACCCTTCCTGAGAACCTTTGGAATCTTGTTCCTTCCCTTGTTCTGCATGGCATGCCTGGGTCACACGCTTTCTTTAATTGCTTACTTAGTTTCAGAGTAATGTGAGTATTAGTGCTGTCTTAATGGGAAAATGGCAAGAGGACACAAACAGTTAACAGAATCTAGCTAGCAATGTTTATTGATCTAACAAGTTGTATTTAAACTCTAGTACTCCCTTTGATCAGATAAAATAATACCAGAAATTATGGTTAAAGATATCACTACATAACTGTATATTTTTGTGAAAATTTTAAAACAAACAAGCTCTTAGTAAAAGCTATTTAATGTCAAACTATTCTTTTGAGTTTGTGCAACTAGTTGCAAGTTTATTGCACTTTTGTATCCTCCTTGTGCTTCTTATGGCTGTCTAAGAAAGGCTATCAGAAAATATAAATGCTTACAGATAAGATTTTTGCTTATCTTGATGTATTGTAAGAATTGCAAAGGCCAAAATTTATCTGGAAAGAACACATTCCAAGTAAAGGTGTGCTGCTAAGAAACTGACAATTGAATAGTGTTCTAATGCACTTTTCCCTCTTGGTTCAATAAAAGCACAGGCGGAAAAGTGGGGTTTTTGGTAATCACTAATAATGTAAGTTGAAGATTTGTATGCTAACATGTATAAATACTTCATCTCAATGTATCATCTTCTGTTCCAATTGTTGCCATTTTGCAGAGCCCTCCCTGTGTTTTTGGTTATCTTTTCAAAATAAAAATCTAACAATTGTTGTTCCTGTTGTAGTTTTCAGTTCTGTATTTAGTGTTAAGGTTATTTTAAGCTTCCTGTGAATTGGATTATGGAAATGAATTGGATGTTCAGGAGAAACAGCTTGTCTTCCCAGCCAGACTAGTTCTTTGTTCTTTGTGCTGTAACTGTCCGAACAACTGTTTGGTATCAGTAGCTAGTTTTTGTTACAAACAAGTGGTATGTGCCTACCCTTATGGCACAATTATTTTCAGAGAAATGCAAAGTTAGTGTTGAATTCTCTTCTGTCTTGGAGGCTTTCAATTCCATTTCTCTCAACAGCATGTCATAACCACTAGGTTGCAAAGTAGGGCAGGTTTGTAGGCATTTTCTACTCTTCCTTTGGAAGTGGCCCTATTGCGTTATGGGAAACAAGATTCATAGGGCAAAAGAGAGAGGGAGCTTCACCCCTCACACCCTTTCACAGAGGTAAAATCTGTTTACCCGTATGTAGCACTGCCAGTAGTTGTAGGGAAACTTGATAGGAGAAATCTAAAGAGGAGAACTTCAGATGAAGTATCTGTAGAGATTAGGCAGGGATTTGCATGTGTGCATTCTGGGAGGGAGCTGTTTCCTTCCTCTCCTACCTCTTGGTCTCCACCCCACAAACCACATTGGTGGATGTAAGTGCTTGGATTTTTGCCTCAGTACTGTTTCTGATACTTACCTTAAATGTTAGCTTAGAGTAACCCTAATTTTTTTTTTTATACACAGTGCTTTATAAACAGTCGTCATCTTCAATGAGGATAGGCCATGTTTTTCTTCCATGCAGCTGTGTCTATATAAGTGAGAATGCCTGAATTGTTAATTACTTCTAATAAAGATCAGAATTTTGAGTTGATTTTTTTTTTTCCCCCCTGTTTGTTTTGCTAAAAGATCGGTCAGGACATATGGTCACAGGTCACAAATAAAATGCAGTAAAACTAGGTGTGGGAGTTTAAACTTCTAGGGAAAGTGTTTGTCAGTGTCAAGGAGACCTTCTGTCATGGAGCCTATAGCCTTTTACTTGGTAGCTGTGGGTAGATACGTGCATCATACCAGCATTTAGAATCTATTATCTGCTTTAAAATGCACAAGAGTGGTGGCAAGTAAATAGTAAGTAGCTCAGGTAGTTACTAGCCCAGTAAGAGATCTAGTCACAGGTGACTGGGTGAGATAACTGGCGCTGTCTGAATATCATAAACTGTAATAAGACTTTCGGGAAGGAGGCTGGTCTTGTCTCCTGCGTTTGACTTAAATAGCTGCAATGCTTTTCACATTGTTTTTGCTTTACATTGTTGCTGAGGAAGCTGTTTTGCGTTTGTGGATGCCTGTAGCTTTCAAGCAGATGATTTGAATCTAAAATTCATACAGAAATAAAACTTTCTCCTTCTGAAAATAAGATTTATTTAATTTTCTTTAAATCAGCAAGTGGTTTGGGCCTTAAATATTTCCAGTGGGTTTCATTATCTAAAATAGATTTCCAGTGAAAAAGGAATAGGAACCAGTGCAGGTTATTATATCAGTAGCAAAGGGCAGTTGATTGCCTCTTATGGATTGCTTTGAAGTGGAATACTTACTGAGTAAGCATCACACTGCTCAATCTTTTCTTTTGGTTGTAATAGGAAATTTTATGATAAAATAAATTCAAGAGTTTGGTGAAATTTGATATAGGCAGATGGATTGAGCAGTTTCTGAACAACAAATGTCATAAGAGACAAGAACTTCATGTGGTAGAATAGCATGCTTTTGTGAAACACACTTACTTACATGCCCTGTGTGGTTACCTCTTGGTTTTATTTGGCATATCTAGATATCAAAGAATTGAAGGATGTTACTTAATTTCTCTTTGGATAAGTCTTTCATTAATAATGCTCATAAATATTTTTTTGTCTTTTTACAGATTCTGAAGGTGTTTAAGCTCTGAATACTTACCAGTTCTTCATACATAGAAATGTCTGGCTCATACGATGATTCCGTTGGAGTAGAAGTTTCTAGTGATAGCTTCTGGGAGGTAACCTGAGTGTTTTATCATAATATTTTGATTTTATTTTTTACTCTCACTATAGAAAATCTGATTTTTGTACATTGTAAACTGTGGAGAAAGCTGCAATACAAGACACCTTTGGTTATTGTGATCTGCAGAAATAGCCTTCAGGGTAGAAATGACCTTTTAGATTTTGGCCTAGTTCTGTCAAGGGTTTTTAACTCGTGCAAACTTGAGTATCATCCATTTAGGTAGGATATGCAATTCAGAATTGAACCATTATTGCTTTATTGCTGAAGAGGGGTGTAAGTGGGTAGCTTTTAAAATTACCAAGGGCGTTGAGTGATCAATGTTAAATCTAAAGTAACTGGTTAAAGGCTACTGTAAGTGTATATAAATTACAAATGTAACATAGTGTGTGAATGTGCCTGTCTCCTCTTTGTGTCTGAATATGAGTATAAACTTTTTGGAGATGTTATCTTATGCTTATGTCAATGTAAGAGCATACATGCAGAAAGATAGTACAAAGCACATTGTAATATTTTACAATTTACAAAAAATTTTTACAATTTTACAATTTGTGCTTCCCAAATCTGAAGAAGGCTTTCAGATGTTATGATAATTTGATTAAGCTTTAAAGAGAGCAAACTTCATAAAGCAGAAAGCATTTACAAAACAAGTTTCTTGCAAGAAAAAGAAAGGTTTGACAGTGTCAATACCGACATAATTGGAGGTAAGTATGCTGTCCAGATGAACTGTATTCAGTGAGGCAAACTTCTACCATGTGACTAGGAGCTCTTTTGAGTTTGAACTATAGCAAACAAGAAAACGGCTAGGGGGAAAATGTCTGGATATTTCTGTGACCAGAGACTAGGTAATACAGTTTGGTTTTGGCCACCTAACATTGTGCTTCCTTTTAAATGAAAGCTTTTTTAGGTCACTAACCTGTGTTGCTGGTGGTGATGAGGGCATACTGCATTTTGATGCAGATCTCCCATTATTTTTTGATACGTTATCTAAAAGACCTAATGCCAGTGAGGTTCTTGTTTAGTAGACAGCTATCATTTTTTGAGGAAACATATTTACTATTAAGTTAAATATGTCTATCCTATTTATAAAGAGGTGGTTTTGAAATTGCTGTATTCTAAATCTTAACCCCTTTTGTTGTAGAGGTATTCTGTAGTATGACTGCAAAAACGATGTGGGACCTCTACTCTTGGACGTGTCTAAGACTCAATTGGACATGGTCCCTGAGCAACCTGATCTATCAGATCTGCTTTGAGCAGGGGGTTGGAGTAGATGATCTCCAGAGGTTCCTTCCAACCTCAATTATTCTGGTTTTTATATTATGCTAAGGCAACTTTCTGGGTAGGCTTCCTTGGTAGAAGCGTTTCAAAATAAAATAAGGAGGCAGTCAGGAAAAAAGAATCGTAGACTAAAGCGGATTTTTTTGATATGTTGGGCGTCCTGTACTTGGCAGAAGAACATGACTTCTGGCTGGCTATTCTGTACCAAGCTGTTGTCTTCTGTCGAGTAACTATGTCTGGAAACATAAAAGATGAATGAATGAGAATGGGAATTCTGTAAACTAGTATGGTTGTTTGAACAAATGTGAACTCAAGTATTTAATGTTAAAGGATGATAGATGATCAGAAATAGCAATTAGCCTAAGCTGGAACCTTGATGAAGCATAGCTTAAATGTATTTGATGCTGCTTATAGGTGGGTTAAAGGTGTTCTTTGTGCTATTGGTGACTTATTTTATATCATTTTGTAAACACTACTTCTTAATCCGTTTCTTTGGACTTTTCTATGTATTCCTTCCAAAAGGTCAGAACTTCAGTCTGTTTCATAAGCAATGTCAGTAGGCTAATGAGTAATGCATGAGTATATCTTTATTTATCCTTGGGAAAAAAAAAGTTAGACTTCAGTATTGCAATCAGTTTCTTTCTTTGTAAGATCAATTGTTTTCTCTGCTCTTTTTCTTTTTTTGATGTATGACCACAAAGATTGTTAGGTTAAAATGGTCAAAAGGAAAAATTTCATGTTGAATAATTAGGTTTTTTATGAAACTGAGTACTTCAGGCTGGAAAAGTAGTAAGTCTTGAGAGTTGACAAGTGCTGACTAGAACAGGTATGCAGATTGTTCAGAGGGGAAAACTAGCATTGTTTAGATCATGTTAACTAATAATATGTTAAAATCAGTTAAAAGTAAACTCCAAAATTGAAGATGCAATTATATTCTCACGGAGTCAGTTCAGTTCATTAAAAATTCTAGATATGATCTTCACACTCACCTCTTCAGAGACTGAAACAAAGGTTTGGCTGCAGTAAAAACTGAATCCCAATGATAAGACAATAGCTTTGTTACTGAAGCAACTTTAAGGATGTTCGAAGTATTAACAGTTTTTCAGAAAGCAAAATTGGACTTTCCATGCAACAGACAAGCATATTAAAACAAATAAACAAACCCTGTATTTCCTTGTATACTGCTAAACAGCAGTATACAAGGGAATATTTCACTGAATCTTGGAGTTTTGGGTATTGAATTATGTAGGAAACACTACTTGTTTTGCTGTTCTGCTTTGTGCTGTTTTGATTCTTAGGACAAACAGACAAGGTTGGGGGTTTTGTGGCTGCAGACGTTGGTTCTTTAAAAAACATTGAGATGGTTGTGTTCTTAGTATGGATGTAAAGGCTTTCATTATTTTAGCAAAGGGACTAAATGCTTGAAATTTCAATATGTTGAAACTAAGTGGTATTTGAGTGAAACAGAGCGGAGTCTCTAAATGTTCTATAGTTGATTAGTGCTTAAAATATTACCACTGATATTTGTGTTATGGGTAAAAAAAAAAGACAAGCAAAACCCAACAAAAAATGGGTTAGAGAGTTCAAAAGATATAGCAGGTTATCATAAAGTGCTGTATGTATAGTTGAAAGACTGTAGTAGGTATGCTTAAATGTTTATGTAACTGCATGGAGAATTGAAAAATGTGTGGTATGACATCCCTGGCGTTCTGCAGAGATGGAACTTTTATGGCTACACTAAGATACTTTGAACTAAGTATGAAAAAGAGTACTCTGATAAAAATGATAAATGATTTTATAGTAATGCTGAACTACTAACAGGAAGGATTCACATGGTAGCAAATTTTGACCTTCATTCATGCTGTACTTGGTAAATTTACAGAGTCCATGTAGTTGGAGAGAATAAATATGTTTACAAAGCTGTCTTAAGAAAAACATGTATCTAAACTTTTCTCTCAATGGAAATAGCTGAAAGAATTTATTAAGCAAAGAAATTGCTGTTTCTTTGCACTCTAATACATATTAGAGGATGACTCCTTATTACTGGATGTTAAACTATGCAGAAGACTGGTAGTCTTGGCAATACCCTATTATAGTGAGAAATGTGAATAATGTGGAACTTATGTTTTGGTTGGCAGCCTTTATAGTTGCATGTAGCATCAAGTGGCAGGTAAGGGGGGGTTTGAACAAAATGCTTGGACTAAAGCACAACATAAGGGAAAGTGGTAAAGTACCTAAAGCCCTGCTGCCCATTGCAGTGTAGCCTTGATATAGGCTATTTTGTGTGATTACTTTTGTCCAGGAATAGTTTTCTTGTGACTTCTGCACTCTACTTCTGTGCACTTCTGTGAGGGTAACTGCATTTTGACATGCGTGCCTGATACTAGCCTGGAATGTATTTTGGTTTGTATATACTTCTGATGATTTGTCTGAGGGAATAATTTAAGGTATCCAGCAGTTTGATTAGGCCAAGTAATGCCTTGGCAGAATGTACCATTTGACTTTAAAACTTGCCTTTCTACAGAGAAGCCTGACAGAACAATAAGACAGGAATTATCCTTCAAATCAAGGGTTAAGAGGGGAGAGGAGGTTTGCTAGGCTTCTGCTGTTGGTAGAACATGAACCTAAAGTAAAGGAGGTCCTATGCAAGTCTTAATAAATTTAACTTAAGAATAACTCTTCACTGTTAAGTGCCATGCAGAAGCTAACAGCAAGCCTGTCAAACTTCATTACCAAACTCTTGTTTAAGTACTTCTGGTTTGGAGCCATCTTTCCAAACTAAATTTGCCTGAATTTTAGTCTAAAACTTGTCCTTTTTCTAGCTGTTCTGAATCTGTTATTTTGTTTCTGAGGATGGCAACTTTGAATTGTAGTCTTAGTCTTTCTCAAAATGGATAGCTAAACTGCTTTGATCAATGTGTTTTGTCTGACGTCATTAGAAAAGATGCGGTGGCTCTGGAATGCCAGCCTCAGTACTTCATGCCTCAGGTAACAAGAAGTAAAGAACTCTTAATCAATTTGGAAGTTGTATTGTTACCACAGATTTTGTCATTCACATCCTTTCATTAGAGGTTTTTTAAGATATTTGACAGGATAGGGTTTTCTTAAATTTGTTTTTAAAGACAGCCTGTGGTTTGTTAAAAGCCACCTTGCCATGTTTTACTGCCACAGCTGAAAACAGTGAATGTATTTAAACCTGGCGATGGCACAGAAGAGAGTCTGGCATGGTGAGCTTTTGAGTTCGTTCCCTCACATTCTAAAATAGCTCAGATTTATTTACCTTTGGAGTGTGCTGCAAAGCCCATCTTTTTCTTGAAAGACATTTAGGAAAGAGTGAGGTGGTTGGGTGTGGGACCTATCTGAAGAACTTACTGTGAAAACTGTTTTTTGCTCACTGCATATCTCTGAAGCTAAACCACTTTTATTTCTTGAATGTTGATGTTCTGTTGAGCCGATAATAGGAACTGTACTTAATAAAATGTTGATAAACCGACTTCAAAATTTTTGCCATTGCTGTTGACAGAAATTTCGTAAGATGTTGTCTTTAGGAAATAAAGCTCTTGGGTTTTAATCAGTTTTCTGGCTCTAGAAGCATTTGCTTTCTTTTGGAGTTGTCACTGCCTTTGCTCGGGTTCCTTGTTACAAAGATAATTACTAGCAGTTTGATCACATTTAAAAATGTAAATCTAGAGCATATGGTTGCATGGTACTAAACTTACTGCTCTAAACTTGTCTGTTTGTGTATGCTCAGACTGTCTGTGGAGCAATTCAATGCAGGTTACCTCATCTATGAAGCTTTTTTATTAGGTTGCTATTTCAATACAGCTCATGGAAACTTCCGGTTCTAGCATTGAGAGTCAAGCTCAGTGCTTGAAATCCAATATGAATAGTAATTTGTTTGCTTTAAAGACTAGTATTTTTTTATTACTACATAGATACTGTTATCAGGTTTGGATTTGTGGTTGGGGAAATAGTCTTGTTGAAAGGGAACTGGAGAAGTTGCTGTTTGGGCTTGTGTTCTTGTTGTTGACTTATTGTACATATCAGTCAAAAAAACGTGGGCAGGACAAGGCTTAGGCATAGATAGTATCTTGTATCAGAACAGCTGGTATAGCTGAAAAAATTAGGCTTTCAGAAATACACATCTGTCTTTAGCATGAAATAGAACTAGCAGCAGGTTTCACAATTGAGGATTTTTTTATTTAGTTAACCCAAGCTACTAGAAGTTTTTGGTCTTCTAGCAGGATGATAAATCCTTTTCAGGAGAACAAATCTCTTCCTCAAATTTGTCCAGGTGTTTACCAAATAGACGTACTTTAGGTGACAGAATTTCATACATGTTTTCACGTAAGCTTGCTTACAGAGCAAAGAATTGCAAAATAAGAAAAGACATTCTGAAAGATAATTACCACAATAACAGTGGAGGATTTCATTGAGGTTTCAGTTGTAGTAATGCCTTAATTTACTTATAAAATGGAAGCTTCTTTTTCATTCTTTCATCTTTCTAATAAGCCTCAGTGTACCTTGATGTATCTGGTTAAGCTCATGGCTCGTTCTGGGTGCAGCAGTTTTTTAAGACTGAGGAATCTTGTTGGTATACTCCAAGAAGGAATTCCTTCATCTGTGTTACTTAGCTGCCAAGGGTGGCATGCTTTGGGTAATCAAAGGTTATTGCTGATAACCTGGAGCAGGACAGCAGTAACTTTTCCAAGGGAAAGTGGAAAATTTAGAACCCAATGTGCAATTTGAAACCCTTTGTATTTCTTTCTCATCTGTCATATGGACTCCCAACACTTGCATGACTGCTGTAAATACATCTCAGTTTGTCATAATCATTGGTGCTGCTTCATTGCATACAAAAATAGACTGGCAAAATCAGTTGGTTCCAACATTGCACTGCTTTAGGAAAATAGGAAATTGACAACCGTGTTTGCCTTGTTCTACTGAAGTAGTTTTGAAATGCACATGAAAGAATTTGGTATATTAATAATAAATGGAAGGCCAATTTTATGATGTGTTTTGTTAATTAAGCTCTGGCCTATGCTTGGTAATCACTATTATTACGGTCATATTAAAAGGAAAATGCCTTGAGCAAGCTGAAACCAATGCTATTGTTCACTTAGATACCTGTGAAGGTAAGAAAGGTGATGAGTAAGTGTTCCTAGAGATCAAAGTAGAAGTGTGTGTGTATCTCACAAGGTAAGACATCAAAAGGAACAGCTACCCTGCCTGTGGAAGCACTTATTTTTAATGAGCCATGGGTTCCTCACAAGCTGTGCCACTTGTACCCTAGATGTGAGTCCTTACTCTCCCTTATTTTCTGCTAGCATCAGCAATATGGAGCCCTCTCCATTTATTGCAGGGGTGAAATACTGCCTGGTGAAAACACCCGCTTATAAAAAAAAAAAAGTCATTCTGAACAGCTGCTAAACCCGCAACTGGCATTAGTTCTTACTTACTGTGTTCTTTCTTACTTACATGAACTTACGCCTGTGACTGATTCCCTTGGAGGGCAGGACCTGGTGTGCATTTTGAGGTGCTCAGTACATGGCTTTCATTATATTCCGAAGTATTTGTTGAGATATCCATTAGCAAGATAAGATTTTCAGCTTATTCAGAAAGAGAAAGTTGGTCCCCTGTGTAGTATGGGTGGATGAAATTTGGCCACCATATGCATTCCCATTCTCCCAAAAAACCCTAAAGCATGGTCCAGACCTGACACTCTGGATAGCAGAGGCATGCCATGCTTCTCACAAACTGCATTATAAGCTGTTTGCTGAGATGGTCTTGGTCCTGCCCATTTGGTACTCCTGATACCTGTGCTTTATGCCTACATCTCTATGTAGGCCAACATCTATATAAGGTATCTGCTGAGGCGATGTGTGTTTTGGGTGCAGGGAATTCAAAAGGGAGAAGCTCCCAAAACTCACTCTTGAATATTAAAAAGGTGTCCTTATGTTGAGGGATTTCAGTTACTTGTCAGTGAATGCTTTTTGCTGATGAAGCAGACTGTTCTGTTTTGCTTTTTCATTTTAAAAATATTTGGACTCTGTAATAGTAGATTCCCGTCCTATCTCCTGTATGCATTTTTTTCTCTTTCTAACATTGAGCAACATAATGTTCTCCATTTATATGGCCAGGTGTTTGTTTACTGGTATGTTTGGCTTTAGATTTTGTGGGTTTAAAAGCTTCCTCAGGATTTTTCTTGCAACCAGTGGTGAGTTTATATGGATAAACTTAGAGAATTTAAATACACAGAGCTAGTGCTTGTAGGTAGTTGGACTGTGCATGTGCTAATTATGCACGATAATTCCTGTTTGAAAAAACCCCACAGTATTACAGATGTTAATGCTGGTTGAAATGTTTGGAAACTTCCTGTTTTGACGTAGCTGGAAAGAAACTGTACTCATGGTTGAGTGGAATGCTGGAAATAGTGTGTCCCCATATTGGCCATCGGTATGTGTGGGTTTGACTACAAGCCTTCAGTGCTCATTATTGTATTTCCTGCCTAAGAATATTTGCCCATAAAAAAAACCACCAAACCTTGTTGTGTGTTATGGTGACTGACTGACTTTCAAATGGTTGCAGTTCATAAAGGCTGACTAGTTATGAATAAGCTAGGAAAGCCTGGAAAAAGAATTGACATCAAATCTTACTTCAGGCATTTGAAACTCCTGAAATACTTGTGGTTATAACAATTATCATGACATACTAGAATTAACTGACTGAAGTTTAGCAATAGTTGAACGTTTGCCACCTGGGCTGCTAACAAATTTAAAAATACCCTTATTCATTCAATGTACTAGAAAAACCTGCTAAGTGTGTTTAACTTTATAGGCTTTTATCCTGCTCTATGAATATGCTAAAAAAATTCTATTAGTTGAGGTAAAAGAGCGTAGATAATTTCTCTCCCATTGTGTTTAGTGCTGTGAAATTGTAAAGTAATGAGGTTGTAAGCTCTTAAATATTCCCACTAAAGATCCTATAGTGACAGTGCTTGGCTGCACTAGTACACTGGTGGTCACAAAGGAGAGATGCCTGGACTGCTAACTATACAATGCTAAATGCCTCATCACTGTGTGCTTGTGTGTTTTTCTCTGGTTATTATAGATTCTCTAAATCTTAGATTTGACAAAGGATTTGAGGTGACATTGCTGCGTTCATGCATGAGAGGAAATATCAAAATGAGATGGAATGTTTTCTTGATTAAGCAAAATGGAGATCTGAAGGCATCTGTAATGCCTGTAAGAGATAAATGGGACAAAACAGTATCAACTGAGGCTTATTAGTAGTAAAGCTCAGTATTTTTTGCAGTGAAAAAGGGAAACTGGTGGTTAACTTAACTCAGGAAGGCGGGGGGTGACACAAAACTAACTGTGAATCACGTTTTTCACAGAATTCACTGATTGCATCAAGACAGTGACCATTATAGTGGTATTTTTAAGAAATAAACTCTTGGGGTTATTTCCTTTTGAAGTGTTTCTGGCAACTAAGGGTAAACAGCTTGCAGCCCAGAAGGCCAAACATATCCTGGGCTGCATCAAAAGAAGTGTGGCCAGCAGGTTGAGGGAGGTGATTCTGCCCCTCTACTCCACTCTCGTGAGACCCCACCTGGAGTACTGCATCCAGCTCTGGAGTCCTCAGCACAAGAAGGACATGGACCTGCTGGAGCGGGTCCGGAGGGGGACCACGAAGAGGATGGGAGAGCTGGAGCACCTCTCCTATGAAGACAGACTGATAGTTGGGGTTGTTCAGCCTGGAGAAGAGAAGGCTCTGGGGAGACCTTATAGCGGCCTTTTAGTGTCTGAAGGGGGCCTACAAGAAAGCTAGAGAGGGATTTTTTACAAGGGCGTGTAGTGATAGGACGAGGGGTAATGGCTTCAAACTGAAAGAGGGCAGGTTTAGATTAGATATCAGGAAGAAATTTTTTACTGCGAGGGTTGTGAGACACTGGTACAGGTTGCCCAGAGAAGTTGTGGATGCCCCATCCCTGGAAGTGTTCAAAGCCAGGTTGGATGGGGCTTTGAGCAACCTGGTCTAGTGGGAGGTGTCCCTGCCCATGGCAGGGGGCTTGGAGCTAGATGATCTTTTTAAGGTCCCTTCCAACCCAAACCATTCTATGATTCTATGAATTTGGTATCATGTAATAAAATGTCTCTTTCAGATGAGTGAAGTGTTGATGCTAAAACGAAAGCAGGATATAGTTTTTAAATATCTCTTGTTCTTCTTGAAACTGTAAGAAAGTTTATAATCTTACAACTTACCTTCCTGAAACAAATGTTTCATTTGTAGGACAAGGAAACTAATAACTTCATGTCTTTGCTGTCTGTTTAACAGGAAATAGCCCAATGCTCAGAATGATCAGAAAGTTATTCTAACTAGCAAAATCATATGTTCATGTACTGAACAGTGCTAATTGAAAAATCTGAAAATTGTAAGGCATTATTTTCCTGGTTGGCTGCTACAAATAAAAGAATTCATCATTTTTTTGTTTTAGCTCAAATGCTTCTTTTGAAGGGGGAGGTCTTGCAGAATGTTTGCAGTCTGCCTCAGGAATTGGAGAAAATAGTCTTGAATAAAACAATGTATTAAGTCCTGTGTTTCTTCTCCAGAATTCAGGGTGTCTTTAGTGTGTTTACAGGTTTTTAATTTATTTTTTTTAATTTACTTACAGTTAACTTAGTAGTTCCTTGGCTGCATGAAGTCTAGAGTTATTCTCACTTTACTTGGCTCTGTGGTCTGAATGCCTTGTGCTCTTGTACCTCCAAGTCTGCCTTCTACAGTGGCAGGCTGCACATTCTACTTCTCAAGAAAAAAAATATTGTCATTGCAGTGCCCATAACTTAAAATGCAATTATTTTTTTTAAATAAACCTGTAGGTTTTTTAAATGTTAAATGCTGAGTATATAACTTACATTCTGTGTGTCATGAAACACAGAAAAATGCTGTATTTCCAAAATTCTAGCATTCCTCATAGGGTATGAAATTTGAATGTGATGTCTAACAGAGTTTAAACTACTGTTTCATTAATTAAGTGAACATTGTTTTTTCTTGAAAATATTAGTGTAAAAGGCTTTCGTTGGAATACAAGGTGGTTGTTTGCTAGTATTGTAGGCCTGGTTGTTCTTTATACCGTTCTAAATTATGATGCTGGTTCCTTCAGTCTTCTGGTGGTGAAGGAGGCAGTGTGGGTGAATTATGGGTGGTTTGCAGGCAGCTCCTTAAGGTGGCCTTATGCGATAATAGTAAGTGAACCATAATAGATAAGCTAAATTCAGCTCTCTGAATACCTGTCTGAGATTTGGCAACTGCTAGATATTACCATGAGGTTAGAATTTGCTCAGACAACACCAAATGAAAGCATTAAAAATAGCATGAGGCAACCAGCTCCCATTCAATATTAGCATTTTAAATGCTAATTTAATAGTGAAAATTTATGAAAGGAAATGTTTGTGCTAGAGACATAAATCCCTGGGTGCATAACTGGAGACACAAATTGATGCTAATATAAGGCTTCAGTAGCTGTGCCAAGCTAGCCTAACCTGTTTTAACAGTCTGCTTGGCTGTGAACCTGCAGCTGGAGTAATTCTGAGCAGATGAATGATTTGCCCTTCTATTACAGAGGCTTTAGAAGGTATTCTTTGAGGTACTTAATTTTCTTAATGCTTTGATTACATATGTATATTACATTTGTTAGTGTACAGTGTTAGTTTGAAACTGCCTATTTCTCAATTTCAATTTCTCCTGAAAATGAAAGGTTATTTTTCATACTTTCTTGTTAATAGATTGAACCTGTTTTGACATGGATGCATTGACTGTCTTAATTTTTGGTGTCAGCTTCTTTGTCATGCTGGTAGCTTCTTATCTTGAATTATATTGTGACTTATGTTTAAAGGTGGGGGTGGGCATGTGTACTTTTTTTACATGATTTAGACAAATCAGTGACTGTTAACTAATGCTTTTCTTAGATGCTACCTAAATTTCTTTGATCTGTCAAAATGGATCTTGTCCAAAACAAAAAACAAGCCCCAATGAATGCTTAGAGGCGACTGTCTAAAGGAATTGTTTTTGTCCTGTCATTGATGGCTTTGATTTTTTTTTTTTTTTTTTGTTGTCCTCAGCTTTGATGAGGAGTCCTAACATATTTCTCTATTTATCAGCATAGTCACTTATTTTTCCAGCACTTAATTTGGCCTTTTCCCCTTTGAAGAGTATTTCCCTATATACTTTGAGGAATTTTTCCTCAAGCAAATGGCTTGCATGTACCTCTGCTTACAAAATTCTGAATAAATGTGAACCTAAAAGTTGGATGGTTTCCTGTATTTAAGATGTGAGTCAGATGTGATTCAAATGTAAAAATTACAAACCTGCTTTAAGTATTTGAATGTTTAATCTACTGCCTTACTGCTAATCTTTATTTTTCAGGCAGGTGGTTAGGGCAGATAAGAAACTGTCTGTGATATTTAATAGGCTGTGCAAATTCAGTTAACTGAATTCTTACATCTTGTTTAATGTTTACAAAAGCCAACCTGAATGACCTTGAAATCAATGGAAATATTACTCTGGAAGCAGTATCAGGCTTTTTTTGCCTTCAGTCATCTAGATCGGTGATTTCATGTTGATGTATGCACAAAAATGAAAGGGGTGTGTTAATTACATAATGGATTTTCATTATATAGTGTGCATTTTTCTCCATATCCTTATCCTTTTGTAGCCTGTGCATTGAACAACTATGTTTTTTTTCTTTAGAATTCACAAGTTAATTCTAGGTATGGGAACTCAACATCATTGCTGTCAGTATCTTCCCACATTAAATTCTACAGTATACTTTTGAAATAGTTCCTATGCAATTTGTCAGCAGTGAAGCACGGCTGTAACAAAGGGCACATCCAGTCTCTGCTGTACATATAGTGGTTGTGCTTCTTCCATGCTGCATTCTTAAAAAAAACCCTAGTATTATTTCTGATAGATATGTTGCAATGCTTCTTTGCATGTCTTTGCAGTTTTATTAATTCTGAAAGATTAAACACAGCATAAAATTAAGGCATTAGGTACTTAATAGTAAGCATGGAAGGGGGGAATACTGTATTTGTGTTAAATATATTGATTATCTAAAACATTACCAAGCAATAATAATGCAGAACAATTGTGGTGACTGCCTGCAATTACATTGCAGGACTACTACAATATAATGAAGCTTTGACTTTTAAAATTAGTAACTTTTTTACAGGAGAACCTGTGGCCTTTGTGGTGGTGTTGCAGTTAGCTTTTGAGATTGATTGAAAAATACTTTATGCTATAATGATTAACTCCTGCTAGTAGAGTCTCTTGTTCCTAGGTAACAGTATTTGTGTTAATTAGATTTATCTTGTTTTCAGACCGTTCAAGCAAGAATTGTAAAGTATTTGTGTCTTTATAGGTTGGAAATTACAAGCGGACGGTAAAACGAATTGATGATGGTCACAGACTTTGCAATGATCTTATGAATTGTATTCATGAGCGGGCAAGAATAGAGAAGGTTTATGCTCAGCAGCTTACAGAATGGGCAAAAAGGTGGAAACAGCTTGTGGAAAAAGGTAATACGGTCTGATTTTGAACTCTGAAAACTTTCTCAAACGGAAAAAAATGTTTCTGTATATCTTTGGTTTGGTAAGTATAAAGTAGAAATCTTGTACTTTTTAGCCTATAATGAAGTCTTTGCTAAAGGCTCAGTAATGTAACAAATGATCAAGCTTTTCTTGATTAAAAACAAAGACCTGCTCCTTTGCTAGTTTGCTTGTTTCTAACTGAAGCAGATGAATCTTGCCTCCAGTGTTGAGATCTCCAAAGAGATTCAGTTCCAAAGAACTGGCTGTTTCTGGGTAACTAATGGTATAAAACACAGTTTGAAAAGTGTATCTGAATAATAAGAGGGCAGTGGTTGTGGGGAAAGACTAGTAATAAAAGAATTAGGCATCGCTCGAATGGAAGGCTAATCTGATACTGTTCTAATGTATTCTGAAATAGTTTGTCCTTTCCTGGTTATCCATGCTTCAAAAAGTATGTTGAGAAATTGAAGGCAGTTCAAAGAGGAGCTAATAGGTGGAATACTGAGAGTCATAGTACAGGGAGGAGGCCAGACTGTATATTATTTCTTCTGGTGTAAAAAATTTGTAATATTTATCTGAAAAGAAACTGTTCCCTTTTCTAGGTTTGCGTCAATATTGCTGTTTACAAGTGAATATAAGTCAATAGCTTCAGGTAGTATCTTGGGAATATAAGTTCCATGTGGGTGATGGTTACTGAGAATGACACTTTCTGTTGTGTTTAGGCCCACAGTATGGAACAGTAGAAAGGGCTTGGTGTGCTTTTATGTCAGAAGCTGAAAAAGTGAGTGAACTACATCTAGAAGTAAAAGGTTCACTGATGAATGAAGACTTTGAAAAAATCAAGAACTGGCAGAAGGAAGCCTTTCATAAGCAAATGATGGGAGGATTTAAGGAAACCAAAGAAGCAGAAGATGGATTTAGGAAAGCTCAGAAACCCTGGGCAAAAAAGCTGAAAGAGGTACAGCAGTAGATTATGTATTAGATATCCTGTGTTATAATATATTAATGTCTCAAATCTCTATAAGGGAGTAAACTCCCTATTCTCTCTGCTGGACCCTCCTTTCTCAAAAAGATCTCTTGCTTTCTGTCCTCTTCTGAAAATAAGTATTTTTCTCTTGGTCTCTCCTAATCTTGGTGACTTCAGGGAAAATCTGGAAAAAGTGGAATTTAAGATATCGTTTTAACAGTATCTGATTTCATGCATTTGAAAGTTAAGAATTGTTCAAAGAAATAAGCAGGGGAAAAGCGTTTGTGGCTTTTTTCCCTACCATGTAACATTATTCTTAAATAACAGGTTTGTAGAAGGGGAGCAGGAGAACATGGGCATGAGGAAAAAATGTTCTATTGGGGACTTTCTGTAAAACCTTTTCTTGAGTCTCTTCCACACTTCTCTAAGCCGTATGAGTGACATTTCTTGTATGGTGAGAGAATGCTGATTCATAAGTACTACAATGATTTTCTTATGTTAATTCTTGTGTATTGTTCATTCCTTGGCCTAAATGAAAAAAGAATCCAAAAAAGAAAGAACATCCTGAAACAAAACCTGACTCTTTCTTCATTGCAACATGATTATAAGGCAAAAAAAATCAGTTGATGTTTTTTGTATAAACTGTTCCAGATGCAAATATTTGAATCTACATTGTAGGTGGAAGCTGCAAAGAAAGCATACCATGCGGCCTGCAAAGAGGAGAAACTGGCTATATCCAGAGAAACAAACAGCAAAGCTGATCCAGCACTAAATCCTGAACAACTTAAGAAATTACAAGACAAAGTGGAGAGAAGCAAACAAGATGTACTAAAGGTATACTGTATGCTAACACGCTGTTCGTGTGTAGTCTTTTTAACCTATAGCTCTTCCATATTTCAGCTTTTTTTTTTCTTCCTGAATCTGCCATGGACTGCAGTGCAGCTCACTTTCTGTTATGATCCTATACCAAAATATAAAGTTTTCGCCAAAGCATATGTTATTGCCAAGTTCTTCTCCTGTAAAGAATTAATAATGTATTGCCACTGTTTCACCTAAGTACTTTCGGCAGGGAATGAAGCAGAATAAGACAGCGACTTCTAGGACAGAGTTCTACTCATTTAGTAGTGAGGGTTCAGTTATTTCATTTGAGAGGCTGTGACATAGGCACTTAAAAATTGCTGACAACATCTAAACTTGTAATTCTTGACTGCAGAGTGCATTTTTTTTTTTTTTAAGAAAGTAAGCTGATATAATCCATTTAAATAAAAGTAAATACACTTTTGGAAATGCCATTCTGTTGCCCAGTTTGGGCAACAGTCTCTTTAGTGGGCTGCTATCGAGAGGCTTTTCTTGTGTGACTTTCTTCAAAGACATCTTTTCCCTTTGAGAATGATAATCTGTGGTCTGGAAGCCTGATGTTACATCAGGTGGGATCTTTTAATTCCTGTCTGTGGACTACTTCTGTAAATTAGTGTAGAGTCTGAGGTTCCATCTGTTAACTGAGCTCACAGAGTATGCAATTTATGTTCACAAGAATGTATACAATGTTTGGGTTTTTGGTCATAACTCACAGTGGACTATGTAAATTACTGAAGGAGAAATGACAATGCTTTGAAATTATTTGGAGATCTTTAAATAAGAGACCTGTAACTTGAAAGACTGCCTGCTCTGATTTACTCTGTGGCTCCTTTGGTTTTTATCTTTAGCATTACATTAACATTTGTCATGGTTTCTGTTAAAAAGCCAGAGAGGAGGCTTAGAGCTTTATTATAACTGTTCTGCAGTTTCGTTAGATAACTCTTGTTGTGACCTAATGGGTACAGTGGTCATGAAAAGAGAATGCAGTTTGGGAAATTCTGGTCTAAATCTTGGCCATTATTACATTGCAAAATCTCTTACGTAGGGTAGTAATAAAATATATTGCTAATGGTTTGTTTTTCCACCCCCAGACAAAAGAAAAGTATGAAAAATCACTGAAAGAGTTAGATAATGCCACTCCTCAATATATGGAAAACATGGAGCAGGTATTTGAACAATGTCAGCAGTTTGAGGAAAAACGCTTGCGTTTCTTTCGAGAAGTGTTACTGGAAGTTCAAAAACACCTTGACTTGTCTAACGTTGCAAGGTAAAACTGTGTAAAACTTCAAAATAATTGCTTAATACTTTTCAGTGAAAAGTAATCCATACTTCAAATAGATCAGAGTTTGGAATCTGATTTGTTTCTAATGTGTTGCTTCAATTTGTTTAAAGTTTAAGTGAAAGAGCTTAATTCTTTTTGTCTAAGATCAGATTATCATCTGTCCCCAATATTTGCTAGTTTTATTTAATACAGTGTTAAATGAACTGATAACCCCTCATTCTTGTTGTATTTTTATAGTCAAATGTATGCAAATTAGAAAGGATTCAGAGCTTAGAATCAAAAAATGCTGGATCTAAGATTTGGAAAAGGAGGGTTTTGGTGTATTATGTGTCTTGCATGTTTATTGGAGAACAAACTAGAATTTATTAGTGTAAGACAGCATGAATTTGTAGCATAAAGACATTTCTTGTTAAAATATTGTACCTCAGTCTAAAGGAATTACCTTAACTGGGTGATAAATGTTAAAGATCCATTGGTTGACTGTTGCTGAACTCTTGTCCAACTTAACTTCAGAGTCTGGTCTTTATATTGTAGTATATATAAAGCATGTCTTGTATTTTGTTCTTTTTGCCTGGACTCTCCTCACTACATTCCAAGAAATCTAAATTTCTGCTAGGGAACTCAAGCCAGAGCTCATGCAACTGATTTTGTCAGACCGTGTGGCATGTCATCAGCTACTACAGGCCATTTTGATACAAAACTACATCAATATGTCAGCAAGACAGTGGTTATAATGCTTTTGTTTTCTCCTGCATTTGAGAAGACAAACACTGAAATATTTGCAGCAAATGCTGTAACACTAGTAGAATTTTACATCCCACTTGTAATAGCAGAGTTTCATGTGTGCTCTGGTTGGCACTTCAATTAAAAGGAGAAAAGTGTGCTCCTGGCTGGCTGCTCATTTCTGTTCCCTCTTCTGCTAGTGACAAAACTCTTATGGTAGTCCAACCAGTGGAATTAAGGAGCTGATCAAGGTAACCAAGGGCATGAAGAATCTAGTTTGGTTTTAACCCTGATCAGTGTTCCAAACTGACTTGCTATGCAGTCACATGAATGTTAGCGCTGGCATAAGCAAAGGCGGCAACACAGGGGCAAGAACAAATACAGAGCAAACAATAGGTAGGGGCAAGATCACTTATTTTAGCATCATTATTATTTTGGGTTGCTTCAAAGTTCTTATGGAACCACTGTGGAAAACAGGTTCTTTTTACTCTGAGTAGATAGATAGTTATGATTGCTGCCAATTTGAATTCAGTTTAATCAGGTTGAAAGAAACTATAGAACAGAAATAAATGAGAAGTAGTTGACTTAAAGGGTAAGACTGGGGGAAGACTACAGAAGATGACCAAGTGGAGAGGCAGTGATTTCCTCTTAAGATACTTAGGAGGTTCAGGAGTGGTGTCTTATGTTATGTTAATAAGGTGCAAACAAAGAAAAGAACTCTTTGGATAAAACTAGGGATAACACAACTGTAACTGTTTATCTGTTTCCTCATCTCTGCCTCTTTGAATACCCAGAGATAAAAAGTATAGAATAAACCCCCAAAAGGAAGTCTGATTTTTAACTTTAAGACTAATAATGCTGAAGAGCACAGTCCAGAAAATAGCCCCGCCCTGTTTTCCACAGATGTAGACCTCCAGTTAATTGTTGATTTAACTAATGGCTAGTGAGTCATTCAAAATTAGTTACTCCCTTTCTCAAAATATGTGCCTTTCTATTGCTTAAATACATTTAAAGAACCACGGTTGTAGAATAAAAACCATACTGCATACATGTTAAAGCAGTCGAGTAATATATAGGAATCGAGACATTTGGAAGTATATTTTGAGAAATTTTGACTCCTTGACAGTGTAGTACTAATGTATTCTAATTCTAAAATATTGTGTGACTTGGTGTAAGGATTTTCCCAAATTCTGTCTAGCTTGAATGCAGACTAGCAGTTCTGTGTCTCTTAAGCCTTGCAGCTGTTGTATTAAGACCTCTTTATACTCAGAGTTCCATATTGCACCATATTGGGGTTTTTGGTATAAAGCAATTGCACTTGTAGTCGCAGTCTGTAGAGCTAATACCTCATGTGCATGGTCGAGGATCAGGGAATCAAAGTTGTATCTGCAACATTACTTCTATTCTGTAAAATACTTAGGAGAACTCAACTTTAACAAAAAACAATTAGACTAAGAAATAACTAAAAGTATAAGGTTCTTTTTTTATAGTATTTGATATTTTGCATAAAAAGTACAGTTAGTAAAATCAGAGAGTACTTAAAACAATGAAAGCAGTTAGCAGATATACCTGCATAGGAAAGTTCTGTAACTCCCCTTCAGGTTTGAGATATTTATTTTTATAATGATTTATTATTCTCATTGGATTAAGATAGGAGTTTTCACAGAATGCTATGGACTTATCACAAAAACAGTTTCTACTGTCTTGTAGACAATTTAAATCTTTTAAATTCAAGAAACTTCAAGATTGGCATTCATAAGGTTAATACATTCCTATGTAAATCTGACATTTAATGACAGCCAATTAAGTTACTTTATACAAGAGTCATAATTCTAAAATCTGGCAAATAAGTATTTTATGTTTTTTGTGAACTTTCAGGAAACTTACTTGTTTGGACTACTCTTCCTTTTTTACAGGCAGTTAATAAGTCTGTCATAGAGTTTTTTCAACTCTATTGTGAACTTTGAAATATTTTTTTTTAATCTGATGAGGGGATTTGCCATGTTTCTAAATGTTATACTAAATTTGAAGACAAATTTGTTTTGCAGTTACAAAAATATCTACCGTGAACTGGAACAGAATATCAAAACAGCAGATGCTGTTGAAGACTTGCGGTGGTTTAGAGCTAATCAAGGTCCAGGGATGTCAATGAATTGGCCTCAGTTTGAGGTAAGGTCAGAATACTTAAAACCCAGACTTTTTCTGTCTATTTTTTCCTCTTTGCTTTTTGTCCTATTCTTTTCTGGTGTAACTTTTAAATTCAGGCTTCCAGCAGTGAATATTTTTGTTTTTACAAGTCATAATAGTTTTCTTTTCTTGATTTCCATTGGGCTGTCCTTATCCTCCAACTTTTGGAGGTGATTATATCAGGCACCTATTTAAAGAGAAAAAGGGTAAACCAGAAAACTCTATAGTGATTTTTTTTTTTGTTTTTAAATCTGAAGTCATTACTGAAGTCATTAGTCAGCTGTGTTTTAGTTGATACACCGCTGACACCTGTATATGTTATCCTATATGTTTTACTTTTCCCCTTTGGTGTCAGATATCGGTTTGAATCTCCTTGATGTTAGCAGGTAATTATACCGTAGGCAGCAAAGACTGAAGTTTGAACTAAATACTTCAATCAGTCCTGAAAATTGGTATTTATATGTCTTAACTAGTTTTTTCAATACTGTTATATTAAAAAAGTTCCACCTTGAACCAGTTGGTCATTGTATTGCTGAACACCATCTTCAAAAGGAAGGATTTTTTTTTTTTAAGTAGTGTTCTGCTAACATAGCCTACAAGAAACAGGTACCAAAATGTATCTGTGTAGGTCATACTACCACAGTATTGAATAGCTGGAATTGGGATGAGTTTGACCAGAATTATGGGTTTAGTTGAAATAATTCTAGGCATTAAATTAATGGAGTGGAAGCATCAACTCTGACATGTTCACTGTTCTCTTATTAACTGTAACAGAAAATCACTTGTTTTTAAAATGTTGAGTAACTTTAGATTAGAAGGTTTGACAAAGAAAATTCATAATAGTACTGCATAAATTCTTTGCCTGAAACACTGAATTACAGTTACTTCTGCATGGGGAAATTACCATCCTTTCATAAGCATTATAATTAACAGATCAAATACTGTTGTTACTATTTTTCTAATCAAGCTTTTTCTCATTTACATGCTACAAGGATGACGTAAGTAAAAAAAAAAGTCATGATCAAATGAATATGAAATTGCGTTATAAACTGCAAATGTGCTTAGGTCAGTGGTCTTTAAACTATGGTAACTCAGAAATCCAATATGTATTTGTACAAAGTTAAAATAATGAGGCATCTCTGAGAAGTTGCCCAGAAATCACTGAAAACTGGCTGTGCTACCATGTATAAACCAGTACTAACAGCAACTTGCAAAATCTTTGTTTCCTGTTAAAAATACTTAATTTGCTATACAAAAGATAGCATTTATCTCCTGATTTTTTAATTATTTTTTTTTACCTTTAAGGATTCTGAGATGAAACATGTCTCAGCATAGGATATTTGCTTGCATTCAGTTTGTTCTCTGTTGGTTCGTACTTTATGTCAGTATGTGTCTTAGTTTGACTTCATAGGTAGAAGTTTTGTTTAGGTCTCATCATGCCTGTCTGTCTGACTTCTGAAACATCTGAATGGTTCAAAACATCAAGGAGGGGATACTATACAAATAGCATCATGAGTCTTGTCAACTGTTGTGTTGATTTGAGCCTTAACTCTGGCTTTTAAGGACAATAAATTTCTCTAAATCTAGAGTGACGTACCTTAAGGGCTCAAATCTTAGGGACAGGAGGTGTGATATACAATGAGTTTAAAAATGAGCTGCTTCTCAAGAAGTGCTCCAAGAATGACCTACGAAGTAAGACCTGTCTTAAATTAGATTATAATACCTTTTTAAATTAAATGTTAGGTTTACCTCTTAAAGCCAGATGTCTTGGCATTATTTGAAACAGTGAGCCCTCTCAGTACAACTTCTAAAGAGCTGCACTGGCCAATTCCTTTGATTTCTCCAGTTGTCTGCCAGATGTCTGGTATTTTAAGTCTTTTCAAGGTGTTCAGAATACTAAGCAGGGAAGTACAGGTAACCTTGGGATTTTGTGAGTAGCACAGATATCTGTTTGCATTGCTAGGGTAGGAACTAGATGAGAACTGTAACTGAGACATTTAGAGTAACTTATCTTTTTTGATAATTATTTGTACTGTTGTATGTATAGATGTATGTTCCATAATTCGATCTGAAAATTAAATGTGATAATGAAATTTCTTAGTCATGGTTTGCGTTCATTGATAGGAGTGGTCTGCAGATCTGAACCGCACTCTCAGTAGAAGAGAAAAGAAGAAGGCTTCTGATGGAGTGACTCTGACTGGTATTAATCAGACAGGAGATCAAGTTTCACAGTCTAACAAACATAGCAGGTATTTTTTTTTCATGCCTAAAAAGACTAATTGGGAAGGCTTGTTATCTTCAAGTACACTAAGCTCTATGGGATCAAAAAGTCACTGTCCAACCAAATGTTAATTATCTGTGAGCATTTAGTGATGTGTTTCTGCAGCTCACAAAATATTTTTGGAATTAATTCTCTGTTTTACAGTTCTTTTTCCATTGGGAATTAAAACCAAATTTCATGAGAAGTAGTTAGTCTGTTGCTATCTTCCCATCTCTAGAAATGACAATTATACTTTGATATCTTAGCTTGCAAAACATTTAGTCACTTCAGAATTCTGGATGTGATTAATACAAAACCGTTAACATCAGCTGCTTTAGAAAGGAATGAAACTGGCAGGAAAAATCACGCTGCCTTTTACTGCAGGCAATAAGAAAAAAATTATGGTCCACGAAGGATATTCTAATTCTGGAGGAATGTATCATGTGTGACGCTTTCTGAATTTTTTTGGATCTTATGCTACGCTGGATAAACGTTTGAGTTTTTGTTTGTTTGGGGTTTTTTTGGCTGGAGAAGGGGTCTGCTAAGAATCTGCTTAGTGGGACACCAATGACAGTGTTCTACTCTTAAACAGACAGGGTCGCCATAATGCTCTTTCTTTTCCAAATTAGCAGTCTTAGTGTCCAGAGTAACACAGTGCAGTCAGTACAATCAAGTTACAATCCCTTTGAAGATGAAGAAGATACTGGGAGTACTGTCAGTGAAAAGGAGGACAATAAGATCAAAAAGTTGGTGAAATGTTGTTTTTTAATTGTTTTCACACTTGCACTTTCTCTGTCCAGGGTTTTCTATTTTTGGTTTCTGTAACACTGTGCCGGTCAGTGCATGAAGCCCTTTTAAGCGGTTATGTAAGCAACACTGTAACCTAACTCGTCTTTCCTAACAGATGCCATATCTGTTGCCTTGATCTTTGGTTTGAAACTACTGGGGTTATTGGCAGTTGCTAACAGAACTGCTGTTGCTTTTTTCCTTCCTTTACCAGTCCTATAAAATGTTTGAACTGACAGGTTTTTCTAGTGAAACTGCTTCTGGAGCTTTACTGCTCTGCGTGTTCTTGCTGAATAAATCTGCTTTTACGATTGCTTTCTTTTTATTTAGGACCTTCTCAAACAGCTGCCTGTTACTTCAATACACACACTAGGGATGTCATACCACTCTCTTAAATGGCATGTGCATGCTTAACAGTGAACTTTTCTTTAAATGATAAAGTTGTTGCAGTATAATGAAGTTTCTTTATTGGTGGATTGCAACATACAAAAAGTGTTGAAAGCTACTGTAGAGGTGCATAGAGATTTGGGAGGAAGGTTCTGCAAAGCAATTGAAATGTCTTATTCTAAACCAGATAACTCCTCTCATCTGCTACCTGCATACCTTTTACCTTTCTAGAGTAAATAATCCCATGGATTATATAGATTTCTTGATAGAGAAGTCTTTGGAGTTTGTGGGGAGGTGTCTTTGTTGTCTCTTTTTTTTTTTTTGCTGTTTTCTAACTTGTAAATGTATTGCAAGAATGCCTTTTGTTTTTTGAATGAGGCATTGTCAGCTAAAGATAGGTGAGCAGATACCAGAAATAAAGCTTCAAAACTGGGCCTTAGAGTGGAGTTTAAGCTTAATTAGGGGAACTGATATCTTAGTGATGTTTCTAGTCTCCTATTTTAAGAGCGGAAAAGAATAACTTAAAAATTGTTTTCAGTGTTAGCAGCTATGAAAAAAACCAAAGCTACCCTACAGATTGGTCTGATGAAGAGTCCAACAATCCCTTCTCTTCCACCGATGCAAATGGAGACACTAATCCATTTGATGAAGATACCTCTCCTGCAATGGAGGTGAGAGTACGTGCACTCTATGACTATGAGGGCCAAGAGCAAGACGAACTCAGCTTTAAAGCTGGTAAGTTTACAGGATTCACTTAAAATATTTATTAAAAGGAGAAAGGGTGGGGGAGTTTCTCTTCAGCTTTAATTTCCTGAAGTCACTTGTTTCTCTGAAAGTATAACTCCACTTACAGGATCATATCTAACCCTCACCCCTCTTGATAGTGCTTCTTAGTATCCCCTGTTTGGAAGCACCAACTTCTAATCTGTTTGGAATGTGTTGGGATGCATCTGTTTGGGATATTTCTTTCTTACCATCTTGTGTTAAACAATGAGGCGCAGAACTGCTAATCCTATCTCCTCCTTTTCTTAGTTGGTGATAGTAACAGCTGCTGCTTTTTAGCTGTCTAGAAATGCCAACCCCACAAAGTTGTCTCCTTTTTAAAGGAAAAGACTACAGCAACTAACCTTAAAACGATATCTAATCATCTAATATTTTTTCTATTTAAACTGGAAGCATCCCTTTTTTGGCCTCTATCTTCCTACAGTGCTAACAAGGTTGAAAACTTAGCCATGGACAGATAATTTTTTCCTCTCTCTTTCCATCCCCCTTCAGTGTATGTTAAGCACAGTAACTGTCTTTATCTGTTTGTTGGTTGGTTTTTTTTTGGTCTTGCATTATATTAGGGTACACTTACTATACATCTCGCTTCTTAGGCTGTTGCATTTCCCTTAAGCCATAAACCACGTTCCCTTTTTACCTCATTGCTATAGGAGTCGAGAGAACAGAATAGAGGCAACTGACAGGAGAGACCCATGCCGCAGTATGTTTCCACACATATGAAATTGGCACAAGGGTATGATGGCTGCATGCCATGGATGCTGCTGCCTCCAGTTTGTCTGGGCTAGTTCTACTAGCTGTTGTGTGCTGGGTGAGTGCCTGGGCAGTTCGCTCAGCCCCCGAAATAGGAAACTCAAGCTTTTCATAATCTGGCCAGCCCGGAGGCAGCACCCTCTAGTGATGAAAGGTGATATTGACAGCCAGTCTGTGCCTTTCGAACTCTAATTTCAGCCAGTTGTTCTACTGTCTTGCCCAGAATTGCACATAAAAAGTTTACCAACCAGGAATTCCAGAACAAGATTGCACGAGTAGTTTAGCAAAAGCAAACAGAACTTCAGTTTGTGAAAATGAGATAGGCAATCTCATTGATCTTGTCTCTCTTCCTACTTGCTTGTCATTTACTCCCTTCTCCTGTAATGACTGACTTAAAGGAAAAACAGGATTCACGTGCTGAAATGAAGTTTGAGAAAACTTTTAGTTCTACTTCCCTTTCAGCTGGGGTTTGTAAGAAGTATGCTGCTTCTATATCATCTACAGTAGGTCTTGGATGTTATGGCTGAGAATTAATATAGTAATCAAGCCAATAGCTAATTGGTGAACTGCTAGACTTCCATTTTGCTTATGGAGAAAGGTGGTGCTCAGAACAGTGTGTTTCCAGTCATATTATAAACGCAGTTTGTTTTTTTTAAACCAAAAAGTACCACAAGTGAGGTGGTGGGACTCCCACCTTCTACTCACCTCCCTCCTTTTTCAGTAGTGAAACTCTATACATCTGACTCTGCTTCTTTGTAGTATTGTAGGTTTCCAGAGAGAAGGACTGGAGTGGTTTGTCGATTAGCTTTGCTGAACTGTGCCCTGACAGAAGGCCAGTAATAACAAAACATCTGGAGCTTTCTCTGGAATGCACAGCAGCTAAAATTATTCTTCATTCTGTAGACTTTAACTGCTCCTTTTTTTTTCAGCAGGGGATGGAAGTGTGCTAATCCTCTTGAAATATATGTATTGTGCCTGTCAAGCAACAGGATAGCATTCCAAGGGTTTACAGTAACAAGCTTTTTGGTGGCAAAACTATGCAATGTTTATATACACAGATGTAAGGGTTAAATACAAAGTTAGGCACTTTGTGCTTTAGTACCAGCTGTGTGACTTGCATTAAACTATTTGAACCAAGTCGTTCTGAGTACAGGAAGTATGAACTGTAAAAGACATATGTAGGCTTAACTTAAAAGCAGCTTAATACATCTGAAGGAAGAGCTTTAAAATATGTTTTAACACCAAATTTTCTGATTGTATCAATTGTAGGAAAGGGATCACATGATCAACTATGAATCCCCTTACAGAAGCTGAATTACAGAATGGCTACAGTCAAACGTTGGTTTTAGGCAGAAGCGTTGGTGTGCCTAGGTTTAAACTGAACATACAAAATACTAAGGAAAAAAATTCACCAGGTCATGCAAGAGTCAATTTAAAATGTACTCGCTCCTGTGCTCCTATGTAGACTATGCCTAGACTCTGAAGCAGCTGTCAGCAGAGGATTAATGCATTGTAGGGATCTGTTTAAATGTATGCCGATAGTCTCAGGTGGGATTTCCTTGGATATTCAAAGAATTTGCCTACAAAGCTTTTATGATCACTTCTAGGTACATGCTGTAGTATATATGCTCTGCACAGGGTCCATTAAATGTACTTTAATACATGAAACTCCTTTTTATTAGTGGAATACTTCATACATCTGTCTTCTTTTTTCTTGGCAACTGTAGGAGGCTTCCAAACAGGGAGAATAACTTTGTTTATTCATATCTTATGAGAGGTTTTATAATTGTGTAACACAGGATGGGATACAACCATCTACCATATGTCTAGCTCACGCTACTGTGTCTCTGCCATGGCTAAGAATAAATATCTACAGTAAATGTAGACCATGCAATGTTGTCAAAACGTGTTATTGTATATGCTATCTTTATTGCAGTTGTTAAAGACCGTTTTTTTTTAACTGTTGTGCAGATGACACTTAAAAGTGGTAATATTTTCACAGACCTCCAAGATCACTGAGTTTCCAAGTCCTAGCTGTTAATACAAGTGCAACTGCATTGGGGCTTACTGTTAATGCAGTGTGGCTTTGATAGTCATTGTTTTTACTCTTTATTAAAATACACTTCATAGAAGTGGCAGGAAAGCTTGAAACTCTCATTCTGCAGTGCTAGAAATGGTGGGAAAAAATTGTAAAATGTCTCCATAAGCCAAGTACAGTCCATAGTGCCGAACATTTGTTCATAACAATGAACAAATTAGTTATCTGGTAAACTTGCAAACTGGAGGAGATAAGACTTTAACCTTTTTTAGCTAACAGAGGAGGTATAGAAGGTATATATCTGAGAAGACTTAATATGAAGCTTGTCCATGTCTACCAAAGAATTGATAGTCCCTAGGCTACTTTTTGTTTTCCTAAATTATACCAAGAATGTATATTTATAGTCATTTGGGACTGTACTAAGTGGTTAATATCTTCAGCATGTATTTCCTATCACTAACTAAGATGAAAGACAAATCAGTTTTATCTAGGGAAATAATTTGACACAAATAAGTTGTACATGAGGAAATAATTGTTAATTAGTCTTGCCATTTTTGCCTAGGTGGACATTCATTTGTTTGCATACAGCATCTTGGACTCTGCAGCCTCTCTAATGCTAAAGTATTTCCTGAGGATGTAGAAGATTAGATATGAATGACAATCAAAATGAGGTTATGTTATAGTTCATAAATGTCTGAATGGATAATCAGTGTCAGCTTTTGCCATGTAAGTTAGCGAGCAAATTTTCTGGAGCTACATCAGCTTCCAGCAGTATAAAGCTAGAGCAATAAAAGAGAAAGTAAAATCTCAATCCTTATATTTCTTAAAAAGATGAGGAGAGAGAGATGTAACAAAGTGTAAGGTATAAGATTATTTTAAATCTTTCTGCATCACAACTTAGTAGTGGTATACTGAAAACCTGCAACTATAATTCAAGAGAATTTTACTGCCATGTCTTAATGTTTGTAGCGTTTTCCTCCTTGTGTTCCATGAACATAGCGTTTTCCTCCTTATATTGCACAAACTCTTCAAAGAGTATATATTGAGAGTAAGCCTAATGAAACATTTATTTCACTTGCACCAACTTTTTATTGAGGGCCGAAAATGTAGGATTATTCAGCTTGTTTAGAGGTAGTTGTACTATCCACAACTATCTTTGTTCACACCCTTTAAAGATAAGGGAGTATTTGATCTTATAGTGAAATAACACTGTATATAACTTCAAAAGTTTGCATTCTTTATTGTGCTTTAAAAAAATCCTATGACCTTTCTGAAATACCATCAATGTGATGTTTTAATTTCAAAGTAGCTTGCTGCTTCCTATTTTCATGAAATTGGGAGCCTTTCATCCCATATTTAAATCTAAGTGGTATTCTTGGTATCAAAAGCATGAAGAGCAAAGAAGGGAGACTGGGGCCTGAGGTGGGCAGGAGAAGAAAGGCAGACATGTAGATAACTGTCAAATTATGTTCCTGTTGTTACTTAAAAGGTTACAGCTTGTTAACAATGTTCCTTCTTTTTGTAGGGGATGAGTTAACTAAAATGGAAAATGAAGATGAGCAGGGATGGTGCAAAGGACGTCTGGACAATGGACAAGTTGGTTTATACCCAGCAAACTATGTAGAACCAATCCAGTGACAAAGGACAAAGTTAATAAAGAAGTGTTACAAAAGCTCTGTAGGCCTGTACAGTATATATTTAAAGCAAGAGTAAGCTGAATGATGTATAGAATGTATATATTTTAATGAAAAGGCGAGAGCTTGATGCTGAAATTGTGGTGATTTAAAGACAAAAGTTTGAACTAATAATTTGACATTGTTTTCATACCTTGTGCACAACGCAAAGGAAAGGGGTTAGGTTGAAAAAATAGTATGATAGGAAAAATACTTTTTAAGCTTTTTCTTCCCACATGATCTGTTATTGTGACTCCTAAACATTTTTGCATTTTCTATGCTTGTGCCTCATCCTATCCTAGGTATGTGGCTTATGCTCACTTTTGTTTAATCAGTTATTTTAAGTGACCTTCAGTAACTTGCAACTTGAATTTTAAAGATTATTATAGTTAATTTTCTATTTGTTCTTAGCAATGTCTGAAAGATGCAGTATTTTTTTATTTAAATGCTATGTAGTTAAGCACCTTTTTGTATGCTTGGATTTATCAATTAATACTTAAATTATGATATAGATTGAGTCACCAGTTGACTGAATGAAAACTCTTTCCATGTTGTAGTAATCTATCTATGTTGTCAGCATGGCTTGAAGTTGTAAAACAAATACTGTATTTAATAAATATCTGTTACAGAAGGTTATTTGTAGCAGAGATATCTGCAGGTGCCATGGGTTGGGATTCTATTATGAATGTTGTTTAAGTGGTTTGACGCTTAAACTAAGAGTTTTCCATCTAGATCTTAAATGGCACTCAAAAGAAAGATAAATTATGCATAAGCCCCAGAACAGTAGCTATTTCCAGCACATGTTTGCAGGAGGGGGAGAAGAACCCTCTCCTTTAAACTGTTAATGAATTTTGGGTGATTTGAAATGTTAAATCTGTGAAGACTAATTTTTTGAACAGAGAAGACTGTAAAATAGACTAAATGCTTTTTATTAAGAGCCTATCTATGTTGTGTATATGTACATATAATTTGATATTCCAAAACATAAAGAGCATGGCTACTAGTTATCAAGCCTTTTGATGTCAATAAGATTTAGACTGTTTTAAGAGTTTAAATTATAGGTATATTTAAATCTGCTTTCCTGCCATATTCATTACTGTACCATAGATGAAGTATTCTATGATTAGGTTTTAAGAAGTACAGTAAATACACTAACATACTCAAAATCAGTATTTGTGGATAAATTTGTGGGTCAAAGTATAAACTAGTTTTAGTCCTTACATGGATTATTGTAGCAGAACACTGTAAAATCTACATTTGTTTGCAGTTACAACTCAGTCATCTGTAATCATGTCAAATAGTATGCATTTGTGACATTTAAAACCAGGTTGTAAAATTACAGCAGATTTATGTTTAAGAAAAAACCTTAAGTATCAGGTAAGTAGATATGCTATGTTAGGAAGCTACACTGTAATGAAGCAACAAATCTATTTTGAGGTAACTATAAAACACTGTTGGTAGTCTTGGACTTTTATAGTTTGCTTTTTGAGCTTATAGATATATTTAATCGTCATTTTCAATGAATCAAAATGTGCAAGATTAGAAAATGGATGTATGTGTCTGTCAAGGAAAACTTATCAACATAATTGTTCATCCGCAAGATTACTAAAATTGTCAGGAATTACTGGTTTGGGTCTCTGTATTGCAAAATATTTTAAAGACAATAAAATCTGTTAATCTCTTAAATACACAGAATGCACCTCTCACTATTTCAATGTATGTGAAAATAATCTTATGAAGCAAATAATCTGAGCATTGCATTGCAATTCAAGGTGACAAAACCTGCATTGTCTAAAAGAGCCATAAAGAGGAGTGTGACATTAGTGACATTGTGCTGTTAACAAAAAAAAAAGGTGAGGTGCAGTGCACATGGGCTGTTGGCAAGCGATTCCAGCAAAATGTTTATGGAAGAAGAGGAGAACATGTCTTCTGTGGAAATGCAAGATCTGCTGTGATGCTGCTTTCTGTGGTATGGTCAAGTCTGATATAGCTTGGATGTTTTTCATAATATCTGAATCTGTTCTGCCTTTTATGAGAGTTTTCTTGTTGACTGGCAGTGATTAATGTAGTAGTGTTTGTTTTATCTTGACTCCCTCACAAATACTGCATCTTTTGATCCAAATAAAGTACTAGTTTTTTTATGCTGGATGTCCAATTTGATGAAAGCACCATAAGAATCCAAGTGGAAGGGACCAAGGGACATCTGTAGTCCAGTGTTCTACTTAAAGCACAGTCAACTTTGCATTCAGACCAGATTGCTCAGGCCTTTGAGCTAGTCTGGAAAACTTCCAAAAACTGATTTCATAACCTCTCTGTTCAAACGGTTATAATGCTTTATTATAATTCCTCTCCCCTTCCCCCCTCATTTTATTTGCGGTTAGAATCTGCCTTGTTGCAATTTATGACCATTGTGTGTCGTTCTGCTGTGCTTGGATGGAGCCTGGCTCTGTTGTTTTGATAGCCTCCTTGTAGGTGCCAGAAGGCTGCTGTTGGGACCCCAAGACTAATTTCTTCTCCAGGCTGAACAAGCCCCATTCCCTCAGCCTCTCCTCACAGAGCAAGTGCTCCATCCCCCTGATGTCCTTCCACTGCACTTGCTCAAGTTCATCACGATCTTGTATGGAGTGTGGGTGGGGAGGATGTCCAAAACTGGACAAAATCTTCTGTCATACTGAGTAGCAGAAGCTAATGGCAAACTTAACAAACATTTGAAAAATAAAGTGTTTTCAAGAAATTATTTGACTGCTAACAAACAAGTATAAACAATAGACCATTTTAAGTGCTTGAAATTCTTATTATACTTCATTTCAATGAGAACTTTGGGAAACAGACTTGGATTTGGTCAAATGAAAATCACTAGTTTCATCCTCATTTTGAATGGACAGCTGTTTACTGTGCAGAGATGAATTCAGTTGAGAATTTTGCTTTAAGAACATGGATCTTACCTCGTCATCCAGTATGTAGAGTCTGAATATACTCATCATAGACAAATTTAGAATAAGAATGCAAGGGACTTCTAGAGGCTACCTAGCCCAGCCAGGGTATCTCAAAGCAGGTCCAGTTTGAGCAGGTCGTTCAGGGCTTGTCCAGCTGATTCTTGAATATCCTCAAGCATGAAGAGTCCACTACCTCTCTGAGCAACCTGTTTTAATGGTTCATCACTTTCCCCATGAGGAATTTTTTTCCTTATATGATCAGAATTTCTAATGTTTCCTCTTGCACTTTGTTTGTGCACCTTTAAGAGTCTGGCACCATCTTCTTTATGCTGTTCCATTAGGTAGCTTTAGCCTGCTGGCCACACTGTTGCTAATACAGCCTGGTGTGCTGTGGGCCACCTTTGCTGCAAGGACATGCTGCTGATTCATGATTGCATGCATGCTGATTCACCATGATCCCCAGGTCCTTTTCTGCAGCGCTGCTTTTTATCCTGTCAGCATCCAGCCTGTCCTGTTGAGGTGGAGTAACTGTGCAGGTGCAAGACGTTGCATTTACCTTTGGTGTTCATGAGGTTCTCGTCAGCCTGTTTCTCAAGTGTTGAGCTCCCTCTGAGCAATGGCCCTCTATAATCTCTAATTTGGTATCATCTGCAGGCTTGTCAAGAGTGCATTCTGTCCCATCATTTAGGTTATAAAGCCATAAGTAATATTGGCCCTAGTATCCATCCCTCAGGATGTCAGCTGGATTTGCTATGCCCAAGCACAACTGTTTGAGCCTGAGAGTCCAGACAATTTTCTATCCAGTCTATTTAGTCACCAGTTTGGCTGTAAGGATGCTACGGGAGGCTGTGTGAAAAGCCTTGCTACAGTTAGTTAAAGTGTGTAAGTAATGAAGCCTGTTGAGCAACAGTAGAGAAATTTTCCTTGTAAATTTATCCTGGGTTTAAGCAGCTATACTTCACTCTCACAAGATTAAATTTACAAGGTATAGAAGAACATGATGTGATTTCTTCCCATCCTGTCCCATCTGTTTCCTTTAAAATTCTGAAGGGAAATAGTATGTTTCAAAACTTACTAGTGTATATTTACTTGTACTGATTGAGCTACCTGAATGTTGCTGTAACCTTGAGCATGTTTCAACCTTACAGCATGAAAATAATTGCCATTTGCATAATATTTCATGAATGCTTTGAAAACACATAGTGCCTTGTTTCACAAAAGCTGTTGACTTTTTAATCTGGATATTTGCAATGATCACTTAACAAATTAGGTGCTTTGTCTTTTTTTAATGTAATATTGGTGGGTATTTCCAGTAATTGATAACATTGATGAATTTGTCTAGTTAAAAGAAAATAGCAAGAGAGCTTTTTCAGGAAAATAACAGGCTATTAGAGAAGGTGCAGAGGTCAGCAGTTCCTGATGCACAGTCCAAAGAAATATTAAAATGCCTCTTAATTTGTTGCTTCTGAGGCTGAGAGCTTGACAGCAAAATTTTAAACAATTTCCCCCAAACTGCCTCTTAATTTACTTCTATGACATGAAAATATGTTTATTTGCTATACACAGACAATATGCCAAAAGCAAAGCTGTACCCTCAGTGTAATAAACCGATCCATTGCTATTATCTCTTGCTGGGATGTCTGTGAAGTTGGTCTGAGCTGATTTTTCTTTGTTCTAATGTCTTCTTTCTTCCAATTATGTCTCTATTCCTAACACTTGCAAAGTAAATATTAAGACAGACTTCATGATTGGAGATAAACAGAAATACTGAGGCTTCTAGTGGGAAATAAGAGTACACAATAATGAGAAGGTTTTGTACTAATCTGGTATGATTTGGGTGATTTTTAAAGTAACATTTGTGTTAGCTGTCTGTTATTGTAAAACAAAGAAGAAAAGGGAAAGAATAGAGAATGGTATACTGAAGGTTGGATGTCCAGCAGCAATACCTCCTGTTCTCCTGGAGTTGCATCTGTTTTTAAAAATAACTTTAAGGTTACATAATAACTTTCTTAATTTTTCTTCAACCTTTCTGGTTTGGCAGAAAGTTGTTCATTCACCTCACAAGAAGAGGGAGCTTGCCGCTTGTGGCTAAAAGCATACCTAGCGGTCAATTTGAAGAGCTTCAGATTCTGTTCCTAAAATGAGAGAATACAAGATAACTCCACTTTTATTGGTATGCTTTTATTTCCTCATTTTGTCTGAACTAAAACATAAACAGCACTTTCAGAACCTAGGAAGGGTCGTGTGGTAATTACTGCAGTTGACAGTACCTTCTGTGTGGTTGACACCTAGCAGTTTACCTGCCAATGCTTAGTACATATCATTGTCAGCCTGCTTTACTTGTTTTCACCTGTTAGAAATTCAGATTCTTGTGTGATACTATATTAATACATTAGCACCAAATTTCAAAAATACTCTAGGTGCTTCTTGAACCTTCCATTCAGGGATGAGTACCTCCGTACATCTGAAAGTTTTACTGAGCACCTGCCCACATTTCAGAAGGAGTAACCTCTTCTCTAACAATGACTGTAGTAGGTCAGACAAGGTCTGTGCCAGAGGTATGTAGTGGGTGCCTTAAGAGGAGTGTAAGAATAGGACAACATATAGTGATACTTCAGCCATATTATTTTTGGCTTTCAATGATCTGTCTTTGGTCCTATAAGGAAAAAATAATTCTTTCCTCATAATTTTGAAAGTTCAGTTCACTGCTTTGCCAAAAACTGAACATGGCACTATTGTTCATACAGATCTAAATGCAGTAGTTCAAAAAAAGAGAACCTGTGATCAGTTCCAGAAAGAGAACCAGTAATGTTATTTCTTAGTAACTAGTTCTGACCTCATTAGAGAGGTTCAGACTGTATTTTTATTTTGCATTTGACTTTGAAATTCCTTTGTTGCTTTATCTGGTCAATCAGTACTCTACAAGATCCTTTTGCAGCTGTTTTCCACTTCTATGATCGTAAGTAATTTAATATCAATAAACCGCCACCTTTCCACTCTCCATTTTTGTACATAAATATTCAAATCTACAAGTCCCAAGCATAAATGTTTCTGGGGGACACACTGGTAACCTCCCACTTTTTATTACTGTAGTCACTAACTGATTTATTAAATAGTTATTTCCTTTATTTCCTGGCAGTTTACTTTGGCTTTTATGAGGGACATTAGCATGAACTTTTTGAAAATCCAAGCCGCCTGTTACCTCAGCTAGATCACCTTTCTGCATGACCCATGAAACCTCCAATCCTGTGAGGTAAACAACCATATCAGTTGTGAAGTACTATGATGATAGATATTTCTAGAACCCCTGTGCAGAAAACATTGAAATTTGATTGCCCTGGCATAGATGAAATACTGTCTCGTGGCAAATGTAGGTGGGTTTTGCAGTGGGATGCTACTTCTAGCTGTAGCTTTGCAAGTCCCTTGTATTGCTAATGCAAACAGGCTTACCTAAGCACAACTGAGTATTGAGTGTGCAGAGGGGTTGTCTGTAAATTGCAGTATAGTAACTTTTTGGTTTTGTACTGGGCCATGTTATTGAGATGTAGACCACTTTCAAGAGTGGAAAGCTCCAAGAAACCTCACGTGTTTGAAGTGGTTATGCTTCTTGATGTTATCAGTACAAACAATCATTACTACTAAATAAAAATGTACTACTGATGTGTTGAACTGGTTTCAGCTGGTTTTTAATGTAGCTCCTAAACTTCGTTTCCATATTGTGGGAGTAGGCATTTGGATGCTTGATCTTTCTGTTCTAGAGAAGAGGTTTTCTGTATGGATTATTTGTACTGGAATGACACATGTCTGGGACTATGTTGTGTCTCCCAGGATATCATTTGCAGAGGAAGGCTGGCCTAAAACTTGAGCTACAACTGTCATGCGGCAACATATTTTCATTATGCACAATATAGTTGTGAGCAGTAACAAATTTTGCTCAGTACCACCAAGTTTTCCAAAGGACATCAAGCACAATTCATATGTATCTTCTGGCTCTAAGGGAACCTTTGGCACTGGGAGGGTAATGAAGATCTAGCTAGCATGACCTGGGACTTATACCTATGTTCCGTCCTTTCACAGCAGCAATGTAAGGAGAAAGCAAACAACGGGAGGCTTGATAATAACTGGAGAACAGCACTAATAGAATTTTACAGAACTTAAAAGCTTTGAAGGTTGGGAATGGTAGCAAATACTTTAGAGCTGTGAGACAGTAGGTGGCCACTGAACCTGTAATTCCACACAACTCCATGCAGATGCAAATGCCCATCATTGGTTACCAAATCAGCCAAAGACCTAGAGAACAGACAGTTCTCGAGAGACCATCCCGAACAGTCATCCTTTGTATTCGTATGTCCTGGTGGGACTATCTGGCAAGACCCAGGAGCCTGAGACTTTTGTTGTGGCATTTGGAGAGGTGAGAGTAGGAGAAAGCATTGGAACTGGTTGCTTTGCCTATGCCACATCAGCTCACAGAGTAGCTCTGGCATCCAAAAATTGGGTGTCAACAAAGTATTACAGGGACAACCCATCTGTTTTAGGCCTAGCCTGGGTATGCAGAAGAGGGTATTAGCACAGAATCATTCAGATGGGGGGGCCTCAAGACATCTTCAGTCCAATCTCCTGTTAAAAATGAAGTCAACGCTGAACTAGAAGCAGTTCAGTGCTGAGGGTTTTGTCTGGTTGGGTCCTGAGAACCTCCCAAGGACAGACATTTCAGTTGTTCCAGGAAAATTTTTCCTATGTTTGACGGTCCTCATCTTCTTTCCTTCATGTCAAATTGGAATTGTATTCTGGGTTGTTAGTAAGAATTAGAGCCCTTGAGTTTTGATTTGTGAAACAGCAACACCCAGTGTCATACTCTGGCATGCTGGCAGTGAATTGCTCTGCATTTGCACCTGATTAGAGGGCTTGTAATACACACAGCCCTTCAAGGGAATGCTGTGCTTACCAGGCATTTGTTTCTAAGGGTACACATGGAGCAGTCCTTCCTCTGTCTTTGTTTATCAGACCACCTGGCATGGAAGCAATTAAGTATTTTTTAAATGGTTCTCTGTGCACTGGGGATAGAAATGCGTGTGGTGTGGACATTCTTGGAAACCACTAGCAAGACATGACATTACACTGAGGTCCACTTTCCCACCGCTGCTGCTATTCTTGCTTTGTGCCTTCCCTCTTTCTGCAATCCACTCAAACCACAAACTTGCTGAAGAACAAGAGGCCCACCTATTCCCTGGAAACATTCATCACCTTTCAGGGCTTATTCTGATGGTTTCCGTTATTTAGAATCTAGTTTGTTTCTCCCCTGGGACTAGGCAAGGAGATTAGAGAGAGAATGGGATATGGAGGCTACTTCCAAAGTATCTTTAACTAAATGGCATTCTTTCTCATGGACAAAGAAAATGACAGCACAACATGCTGTGGATAATGGGACCAGGGAAGGAATGTGTGCTCCTTGGACTGTTTATTGTCAAGATGAAAATCTGCTGAAGATTGAGGACGTAAGCAATGTCAGACGGGGGGAGTCAGTCTTGCTTGCAGTGCTGGTCTGCTACTGGGTCTGGGAAAGGACCTGCATTGCACATAATGGCTGCTCACCAAAGTAGAGGACACTCCAGTGGACCGATCTATAGGCACCCTTGAAGGTAAGTTGTTGGGGTTTTTTTTTTCTGTTTTTTTGGGGGGAGGGGATTATTTTTATTTACTCAACATGCAGAGCAGCCAGTAAATTACAAGCACTGCCTTTTCCCTGATGGCAATGGACCAGCTCGTGCCTTCCTTCTACTGTTACCTCCACATTTGCTGTATTACCTTTCTCCCGCAACCTAGAGGCTGCTCTAAGATTGCCTCCAGGACCTGTTTACCTCCCTCAGTTTTATAAGCATATGATAAATGCTTTTCTTCCATCTCGTCTAGAACTCATCTCATAGCAATCAGCTGAGCTTGCAGTCTGCAACAGGAATCTGTCTAGCGTGCACATCCACATAGCTGAATTGCAAAGTATGGCCTTAGGACAGAGGCACTGTGTGTTTCTGAACACTATCATGGGCTGATACACTTCTTACTTCCTGGATGGAGACTTGAGAGCTGTGTGTGCAAGCTGGCTCTGAAGAGCTAGCAGCCTTTTGACATCTCAACTCGGGGGCAGAGAAGTACCACTTCCTGAAGTAGGAGGCCAGCAGAAGACAGAATGTTACTGGCCACTGCTTCCCAGAGATATGCTTCTGGTCTCCCGGGTTGCTGCAGTGGCAGGAGCTAGCTGCCTTTGCGTGCCATTGCCTGGGGAAGCAACAGTGCAGCTGGGGAAAGTATGGGATGATAAGATCATCCTTTCCTAGGATCATGCCAGACAGATCAATCTTCAGGATGACCTTGTTTTTCTGATGTTAATTGTTCCAATCAACTGGCAAGACTGTATCCCTGCTTTTTTTTTTTTTTTTTAATAGTAGTTGTAAAGCTGACGTAATGGACTCTTTTTCCTTTGTGGAAATTTGGCAACTCTTTCTCCCTGTGAGGCCAGCAGCTGTAGGCTGGGATGGCAATCCTCGTGCAGTCAGATGGGATTTGGCAAGTACCTCTGGAGGGGAGTGCGCTGCAGGGAGCACCTATGACTACACACGCAATGTCTTCCTGAAATCTAAACATCACTTTTAACAGGAGGTCTCTTGCTAGGCATTCTTGACCCCAAGTTATTGTGAACGGGGGGTGATTATATTTGTTGGTATGAAACAGGCAACAACTTATGACTCTACAGGCTCAGATGTTTTAAGTCTAGTCCCCATGTTACTTGGCTATATGCATACAGATGGATTTTTTGGACAGTTAATCCTATACTTTGATCAGGCCCCCTACCTGTAATAGTGCCAGACTGAACAAAGTTAATCTGGAGTAAAGAGGTTGCTGGCCGGCTGCCAGCAAATGTCCACACTCTGGAAAGAAGAGTAAAATTTTCATGCATTCAGCTGCCTGTCAGGAAAACTAGTGGCTGACTCCTACTGATCAGCGCATGCCTCAGTTGCAGTGCCGAGGGCCCAGCGCAGGACAGCACGCAGCATACACTCCAGCAGAAATCCCTGAACCAGCGTTCAAGACTGTGCTGACCGTGCTCCTGCCTCATGCGGCATGGCCAGAACCAAGGCAGTAATGGGTCTCGTCACCCTGCATGACTACCCCACCGACCGGTAAGAACTGGGGTGGTTAATTTCTATGGGAGATGGTGAACCTCTCATAGTTAAGGCACTGAAGGTGATGCGGGTTTGAGGCTGAGGGGCTGAAGCTAGACTTTCATGCAAAGCCTTGAACTTGACTAGCTAGACAACTCAATCTAGGTCCTGTTTTTAACAGAAGGTTAGAGCAGACAATCTCCAGAGGTCCCTTCCAACCTAAACTTTTCTGAAAGAAAATGACAGAATTATAGAAATTTTGTCTAAACTGGTTTTTTTTTTCCTTATATGGATAACTACACAGTCTTACCTGTCTATGTCAGAAGAGTAAGGGAAAAGGGGATACGACTTTGTGAGCCTTGATGGTCTCTGAGGAAGAGTGCTAAGATGCCATGCCATGGTTCACCTTACTGCTGCTGGCCTAAGTTCTGCAGAGCCACAAAGTTGTCTTTGTGCCGTTTTGTGAGGGCCACCCTTAAGGACTTAGTACCTTTAGTCTAGTGCTGGCCATGAAGGACCCGGAGTAGCTCCTGCAGGACCAGGTCCAATTTTGTTCAATATATTAATGACTTGGATGAGGGGACAGAGTGTATCCTCAGCAAGTTCGTTCATGATACCAAACTGGGAGGGGTGTCTGACACTCCAGAGGGCTGCACTGCCATCCAGTGTGACCTGGACAGGCTGGAGAGCTGGGCAGAGAAGAACCTAATGAGGTTCACAAAGAGCAAGTGCAAGGTCCTGCACCTGGGGAGGAAGAATGCTGGGCACCAGTATAGGTTAGGGGTGGACCTGCTGGGAAGTAGTTCTGAGGAGAAGGATCTGGGGGTCCTGGTAGACAGTAAATTATCTGTCACCCAGCAATGTGCCCTTGTCGCCAAAAAGGCCAATGGAATCCTGGGCTGCATAGGGAAGAGTGTGGCCAGTAGGTTGAGGGAGGTCATTCTCCCCCTCTACACTGCACTGGTGAGGCCACAACTGGAATACTGTGTCCAGTTCTGGGCTCCCCAGTTCAAGAAGGACAGGGAACTGCTGGAGAGAGTCCAGCATAGGGCAACTAAGACGATTGAGGGATTGGAGCATCTCCCTTATGAGGAAAGGCTGAGAGAGCTGGGACTCTTCAGCCTGGAGAAGGCTGAGGGAAGACCTTATTATGGCGTACAAGTACAAAGGGTGGGTTGAAGGAGGGTGGAGCCAGGCTCTTTTCAGTGGTTCCCAATGACAGAACAAGGAGCAATGGGCACAAGTTGGAACACAGGAAGTTCCGTTCAAATACACGGAAAAACTTCTTTATGGTTAGGCTGACAGAGCACTGGAACAGGCTGCCCAGGGAGGTTGTGGAGTCCCCTTCTCTGGAGATTTTCAAGACCCGCCTGGATGCAGTCCTGAGTAATGTGCTCTAGGCAATCCTGCTTTAGCAGGGGAGTGGGACTAGATGATCTCTAGAGGGCCCTTCCAACTGTGAAAATTCTGTGATTCTGTGACCTCTGCAGCATGTTGGCTAGCGTTCCAGCAAAGGGTTCGTTAGCCTGCCATCTCTGCCTTTGCTGAGCTTCACGCCCCAGGTGATAATCCTCCTGTGAGGTGGAGCATGAGAGAGCGAGCTGTGACGGAAGGTCTCTGCATGCCGCCAAATTCAGTGCAGCGTGGTTCAGGCACTCAAGGTTTTTGCAGCAGGGATACTAGTAAGTTACTCAGCTCCTGGTTATATTTCTATTATTCTGCTTCCTGTTCCGTGAGGCTTTAAGATTTCAGATTTATGATCTGAACATGCTGTTTTTGAAAGACCTATTGCCTTTTTGTTCTGCTGGTCTGGCACCGACTCGTTTGTCCCCGGCTGTGTGCTTCAATGCCGGTGAAGAGAGGGAACGATGGTTTTAAGTAACATTTTTACAGAGCGCTTGCAATCTACCTGTTGAGTCCAGGAGCAGAAACAAGTCTATTCACAGGCGTAATAATGTGCTTTACCACCTGTCTTGAAGGGGAACACGGCTGCTTCACCTTTTCCACAACCACCCAAGAAGGTGGTGGCTTCACCACCAGTTGCTGGTGTTCTTCCGCGGGTTTCCTTTCCGGGCCCCCACTCTCCCCGGTGCCGCCTCGGGCGCCGAGGAAGCGAGGCCGGTGCCTCAGCCCTCTCAGGGCGAAACACCCACCGCCCCACGCCGGCCGCCTCACACCCCGCTCCCGCCCCGCGACGGTTAGCGTGCCCAACGGAAGGCGCTGACGCAGCAGAGCCGCTCGTCTCCAGGGCAACCGGGAGGCAGCGGGCGGGGCGGGGCGGGGCGGGGG
>VUYV01000700.1:0-18047 GCA_008711295.1 Anarhynchus alexandrinus | reverse complement strand
GGGGGGAGGGCCCTCGGCCCGCCACGCCCCGCCACGCCGGGCGCCCCGGCCCGGCTGCCCGCTGCCCGGGGTGGGGGGGGCTCTGTGAGGGCAGGGGAGGGCCGGGCTGGGGAGGGGGCGGCCGTCCCGGGAGCGGGGGAAGCCGTTCTGGCCCTCGGCTGGGCAGCTCGGGCCGCGGGGTGCTCTGGACGTTCGGGGTTAAACTCTTAATTTAGGGGAGTGCAGCTCCTCCTGGGTACCTTGGTGCGTAAGGGTTGCTGGGAGGAGGGTCCAGCTCAGCTAAAAATAAAAAGCGAGTTTGGAAACAGCGACAGCCTACAGCGTTTAGTGTGTTTCAACGCGTTTCAGGGCCGACTTTAATTATTTTCAGTGTTGTTTTTTTTTTCCGTACCCATTGCGTGTGAGGGTGTGTGGGGTGTCTGGCTGTGAATCGGGACAGGTGCCTCGGAGCACAAGGTGACATGGCAGATGTGTTGGGTGGCAGAACTCCCTTCAGCAGCTCCGTGCTCCCGTGCTGCTTCTTAGTGCCATCCGCTCCGTTGTATTGGCCTTACGACACACACATGGTCTGGGAAAAAATACGCTGGGAAACTTTGGATTAGCATTATGAAGAAACACCTTGATTTTGTTTTCTGGGGGTAGGAATCTGGAGGTCTGTCTTTGGTCCAAAACTGACTTCCACACTTTTAATGCAAATCATTAAGGTTTTACGGGCAATGAACACACGCCTGGCTTCTCAAAAAGCAGAGCTCTAAGGTGAATGCTCACCAGTTAGTTTCTAATACAAGTATTCCTAAAACTTGCCTTTGCAATGCAGTAAAAGAGGGATCAAGGAAAGGTTCTAGTCCCAACCAGGGAGAGTCAGAGAGATCTTTTACAAGCTCCTGAAATTCACTGGCACCGTGTCTAAGAGATTGAGTAGTTCTGTAATGCTATTGGGATTGCAAGAGAATGAGAAAGTACTGCCCGTAGCTGGCGAGGGTGGAAAGCCTGAGGATGGAGTGCCTCGAACAGTTCCCCTGTACTGCACTCATCGTTTAGGTGAGGTGAATGTGGTACCTGTGGTTGCTCAGTCGTATCTGTCTCTCCTTGCTGTCACGTCAGGTGCTACACAGAAATTTAGTGCCAATGTTGACAAAGCAATATTGGCACAGTGTGTGCTGCCATTCAGACTAGGTCAGTTTGAAAGAAGTAGCTCAGGCGCAGAGAACTCATTAACACTGCAGTGAAGCGTGTTCTTGTTGACCTGTAAAGACAGAGAGGAAGGAGAGTGGGAAACATCAACAGCTTAGATCTCACAACTCTCCCATGCTCTTGTGTCTGACGAGTCTTCTTAAGTAAAAGTTGTTGCTGCCATCAGTTTATCCTCTCATGTTTGATTACATCTTGTTTTGTTTCCTTTCTCTTGTGTTCTTTTTATGCGGTCTGCCCCTTTTATTTGTAGGGCTTTTCTGCTTGGAAAGACAGACATGGGAAAGTGCAAATATTGGAGAGGTTCTATACTAAAAGCTTAGTAATATTCTTTAACTGTGTTGTTTATGTGTACGGTTTGGGAAGAACTGGTATCTCCTCTGTGCAGCATCTGGGCTTACTGACTGCCTACTATAAGCAGGCATGTACATTTACACTTGCTAGGTGCTCTGCAATACATGTGCACATTAGCTTAGGAAAACAAGTCTCATTTAAGTAAGTGTGCGGTTTAATTTGCAGATTATAGTGTTTAAACTGATATTTGAATAATTGCCTTGAAATTTACGTATCTGTAATTTGATCTTAGTTTCCTTTACTTTGTATAGCATGAGAAATAGCTTTTTTTGAGTTGTTGGTGTGTCTTTGGGTATTATGTAGTATAGAGCTGCCTGACAACACTTAACAAACATGTTATAATTATTAAATAGGATTTATTTTGATATAAAAAAGTTCATCGTCCTTAAGCTACCTGGTGTTGTTAACTTGAGTGTTTGTAAAGCCCACCTGTTTTGAAGACTTGCACCCTGAGGTTGTGCTATATAGTCTCTTTTAATCTGGCATAGACCTGTTCCTCTGAAACTGTTAGTTTTTTGCTCTCTTCTCTCTGTTTTTTTCTTTTCTTTTGTTGATGGTAGTATTCATGTCCCTGCTTGGACACCCAGATCAAGGATCTGAACTGGCTGAAAACTAAGTATGCGTGTTGTGGTGGTTTATCAGTTGTTCAGTTTTGTTGTTACAGTGTGTGTCGTGGGTGCGGTTCGTGTGTCTGTTGGAGGGCGGGGGTTGTTTTTTGCCCCAGAGTACAGTGTAGTATATCATGTCTCACCTCAGTCATTTTAAGACCGCGACACTTCCAAAATGGGCAGTCCTGTCTTCTTCCTGTGGCAAACACTCCTGTTCCCTCCCTTGTATTGGCATTACTGGTCATGTGGCTGTGATGTGAGTTGGACCTACCTTTGCTCTGAGTCAAAGCAGTGCAGTGCTGGTTTTCAGTAGGATCAACAAGTGTGACAATTATTGCTGATGCAAGAGAAGAAAAGCATATCTGGATACGGTGGCTGGTAACTAAGAGAGTAGCTGCTCGGATTTATATCACCTTCGACCAAGTCTGAGACTGCCTCCTGAGTTTTAGCTGGTTTAGTGTTCGGGCAGCTGTTATGGTAGCTTTGCACACTAGGAATGGCAAGCACAAGGAGATGCGGAGCTGCCCTGTGGCCATGGCCCGGCTAGATGGGAGGTTGAAAGTGTCTACTTAACCGTGACCTCAGGGATAAGTTTGCTGAACCTGCTCACCTCTTCTATAGTGACAAAACTAATATTTCTATAGGCTATATGTTATTACATTTCCATATCCAATAACAATAAATATTATGTATTTATTTATTAACATAGGTATCTTGTGCAAGGTGGATGTTGTGTGATTTAATGTCTGCTTGCTGTGGATTATACCCAAATCTTTGTGTTTGCTCTGGTACAAACATCTCAATTATGCCTTTTGCTCTTTTTTTTCAAAGTGACTGTTACTGAATCTAGGCTGTCCTGAAATGCTTTAACACAAAATAAGCAAAAAGAATGTGAGTGTATTTTAAAACCAATAGATTATTTAAGCATATCCTTCAAATTGATTTTTTTTTTGGTAATTATTTTGATATCTGAATTGTACCTAAATCAGTACAGAAAATGCTTTTAAATGGAAACGCTTTCATAGGGTGGCTGTGAAATTGGTTTTAATTTTTTTTCCCTAATTTTGTTAAAATTTACATGGTGGGAAGCACTTTAAAAATTGAGAATACTAAGCAAAGTGAGTCTAAATGTTAATGAAACCTGCTTCTATTTCTGTTGCATAACATGATGGAAATGGCAGTCCTTACATTACTTTCATGAAAAAATTAGATGTTCCTACTTGCATCGCAATCCTAAAAGCTATAGTTTTTATGCATATGAATTATTTTCACAGGTTTATGGTAAATAGCTGATACAGAGTCCTGCATAAGTGAAGATACTGAGCTATACTGCTGTGTGGCAGCTAGCTTCCAAGGTGATGCAATTGACTTTTAAGATGTTGAAATTAAGAAGTGCTTATAATTGTACCAGGGAGGGGAGGAGGATCCTTAGGGATGTTTATAACTGAACTTTTTTAAACACAGGATTTTTTTATTTTTTTTTAACCACCCACTGATACTCAAGGTTCTTGTTTTCCATTTTAACTCCAGGGAATTTCCACATGACTTAGAACTGTAAGTCTGCTTTGCTCTCCTGTATTAGAAGTGAGATGAGGGCTGTTCTGTTAGTTTTGGTTTCAAGCAGAATCTTCTCCTGTTTTGTTGTCCCCATTGTTCTTTTGGCCTTGTAAGAAAAAGCCTGAAAATAGCCAATTTAAAATGGAGACAAGGCTCACGGGTTTTTTTAAGGAACTACTTCAAAGAATGGAGAGAATTGGAAAAAAGATAATGAGTTTTGACTGCTAAGGCTGTGTGTTTTCTTAGAATATGGCATAGATGAAGAGTTACTCATTCTTTTTCCCCTCGCTCTCTGTATTTCATTCTTCGACCTGTGCTTGTTTCAGGGACTCCCTCTAACCCCTCCTTTTGTCCTTCATTCTTTGTAGCTTTTGTCTTATTTCTTCTTTCTGTTATGTCAGTGAATAACCCCATTTCCACATACAATAGTGGGATACATAAATGACTTAACATTAATAAATGTTAAGTCTCTGTTGAAAGAGAAAGAGAGGACTTGCACACTCTGAAACTGTGACCTCCCTGCTTTCTGTTTGTGTTGCCGGTCATCAGCCTAACTGAAGCACAGACTTCAAATGTTCTTGTGTTGGAAGAGCTAATGCTGGTGAACTTCGCTTGTGCTTGATAAATTTGGACTGTACAAGGTTAAATAGACCCCCACTAAAATGAGTTTAGCCTCAAACTGCTCCTGGGCATGTACTTGAAATTAATTTGGGTGAATGATAGGTGAGCTGACTTGAGTGCAACCTCAGGTCTTGTTTGACTGGGTATGTACAAAAAAATAGAGGCAAAAATCTCTATTTAGTTGAATGAATGGAGTTTCTAGCAAGGAGACTATTTAACTTTTTATTTTTCCAGCCTGCTGGAAGCATTGTGGCCTGCGTGTAGGGTGTACCATATGTTCCCAGCTGACTTGGGAGGAACTGTTGGGTTTTTTTTTTCTTTCTGTATATAGCGAGAAATTCCCTTGCTATCTGAGGATGCATTAGATTTATGGGAGGATGTTAAAGGATAAAGTTGCAGACTGGAACTCCATCAATTTTTGTATTAAAAGCTTGTCTGTCCGTGGAGCTATTTCTTAGTAGATGCCACTGGCCGTACCCATAGATGGATGCTTTTACTGTAGAAGTACTTCTTTGCAGCCTTGATAAATAACACTGAAAAAGCATTGATCAGATAACGAAGTGCTTTCATACAGGAAAAGATGTGTGCACATGGCATTAACTAGAAACAGCTGCTTTTGTTTAAATTTGTGTTCTTCCTTGCATTTGAAAGTTGATTCATATCAGATAAATTTTTTGTTCTTGCTTACCTTGGCCAAAGAAGTACAAAATTTTGAATAACTGAAGCAGGACTTGAAAGTTGTGGTCTTCAGACCTGTAAAGTATATAAGATGTAGACACAGGTGCCTCTTATAGTTTTGGCTGAATGTTAGGAGTCTAATGTGGTGGCAGAGGATAAGAAATTCTTGGTTTTGTCTATGCAGTAATTGTGGGCATATTTGCTTTTTGACCGGTCTATGTTATGGATGGTTAAAAGGTTGATACAGCAATACATGTGCGATACATCATACAAATAGTCATGTCTGGCAGAGAGTGCTTGGCTGGGCAGTACGCAGCGTGGATGCTTTCTTCACACAGCTGGATTTCAGTGGCTTGCTCTAAGGGTCAAGGATTCTGTATAGGAAAGTAGATAATGATGTCATTAGTGCTGCTGATAACTGCAGTCACATGGATGTTCTGAGGAAAGAGAAAGCTCAGTGGTTCGTGATGAAGAGAGCCTGCCCTTGGGAAAATATTTCTTAGAAGCCTTCATATTTTAGTATTGCCTGAAGTACTGTGTTAAATGTGTGTTTGAACTAGACTGAGGTGGGTTCTCTGACCCATGGTTTCCAACATGTGGTCCCTGTGTTACAGTTGGAAACCGAGAAGGCATGTAGTCCTGTATAGTTAGAGCAAAGACGCACAAGTGTGGGCAGATTGTGTAACTCCTTTTTATATTTATAAAATTAGGATAATATGAAGTTGTTGTGTCAATAGATGCTGTAAGGATGAGTTTGATCACTGACCTATAACACAACTATAAGACATGGTTATGCTCAAGTCCTGTTACTGATCTTTATTTTCTTTAAGGTATGTTTTGACTGTGGAGCAAAGAACCCTAGCTGGGCAAGCATAACATATGGAGTTTTCCTCTGTATTGATTGTTCAGGGACCCATCGATCACTTGGTGTTCATTTGAGTTTCATTCGGTAAGTAGTTTGTATATTTCTATAGTAAAATTTGCATCTTTTAATGTTTTTGTTTGTTCACATACCTGGTTGGAGAGGAAAACCCATTCTTCTCTCAATTACTGATTCAGACCTTTTAAATGTATTGGCTTTGATGTATCTGATAGCTGCTTGGGAATTAACTAAATAGGTAGGGTTCAGCAGAATTTGTACCATGCACCCATTCCTGTTACCTGCCGGCTGCGTTGGTAGTGAACATTTGTTGGTAGGTCTGTTTCTACATTGAAGATGATGAAAATGAAGAACAGAGTAGGCATGTTGAAGTGTTTCATTATTCCTCCAAATCAAGACTGAGGCAAATATTAATTATCTGCAACAGTGTTACAGTGCATTGATCATAATCTGACCCCCAGCAAGCCAGTTCAGAGAGCTAAATAGCATTTTGCCAGCTTTGGTTCCTGAAGTAGTTCGTTATGGTGTCACCTGAGTGCTGGTACTGGGGTAGTGTAAAGGGCTACCCCTTTTGGCAGCCGTTTAGCTCAGTCAATTAGTTGGTGCAGGAAATCTGTACCCTGAGCTTGTCATATTTCAGGTGAGTATCCTAACTGATGGCCTGTGGGCCTTTTGGCCTAATAAATAATTATGTATTTGAAATGTAAGGTTCTGCTTGAAGTGAGTGAGAGCAATGTATCCAAGAATGAATTGCAGATAAAAGCAGCTGTTTTCCATCAACTAAAATGAATCCTCTGCTGCCTTTTTGCTGCACACAAGAGCGTTAGAAGAGGCCTCTCAAGAATCCCTTCCTAGTGATCACAGTATTAATTCTCTTCATACTCAGAGCCCAGAATTTTTGTTGTGATATGACATTCAAATTGTCATTTTGTCCATGACATACATGTGATTGTCATCTGCTGTTGACAGAGTTCAAATGTGATTCCTGAAAATATATCTTACTGGTGCTTTTTAAAAGGGAAAACCTGTCAGCCACAGGGTGCGCTTTTTTCAAGCTTTTACATTTTGGAAAACTGTGGCAGTTCTACATGGCTTTATTAATTTGGTTTGCACATTTTGTATTATCACAGATTTTTTTTTATAGCTGCATGTTTTTCTCTGTACAAAAAAAAGAGGGGGAGAGAAACATTTTACAAAGAAAAAAGCTAGAGAGATTTTAAATGGCTTTGGAGATAACATTAAAAATGTTTCCTTCTGTTTAGATCTACAGAACTGGATTCCAATTGGTCTTGGTTTCAGCTGAGATGCATGCAAGTTGGAGGAAATGCAAATGCTGTATGTACTCCTGAGTATTTGCTTTGCACATTGAAGCTTGTTAGGCTTGGAAGCTATTGCCTGTCCTTACTGGCTTGCATCTTGGAGATATTTTTATTTTTCCAGTCCATTTCTCTATCTTTTTTTTTCTCTTGATTTTAAGAATGCCTATGAATGCTGATTTCATCCTCCATACTTCTTGCAACTTTTCCATCTTGGTATAATCTGCAAATGTTTTATTTTTTCTTAAAAGTCATTAATAAAAATCACTGAAAAGGCCAGATCAGATTCCTTGTCAAAACGTGTCTAATTTAACAAGGAAACATTGACAGCTGCTGAAAGATGGCTTTCCAACAGCTTGTAAACCTAGCTTATGGGCATCTTCCTGTGACTGCATTTCCTTACATGGTTTATGAAAATATCGTGCCAAAAATCATCTCACTGTCAAATGTTACACTGAAGTGAAGATTTGACTTACACCTGAGGTACAACTGAAGTCAAGATAAGACATGCTACACTGTCAGAGAGAAAATAGCAGTGTTTTGGCTTGGACTAATTCATATTGGCTGTTACTTTCAGCTTGATTTTTTAATGTACTTACAAATAAGTTTGTTACACAATATTTTTGTAAATTGAAGTTATGTTGACTGCTGTACTGTTCTCAATCTCCTTTTTAAAAGGGGATGTTTTTCTTTGTCAACTCTTTCAGAATCGTGCCTGTTTTCCTATGTTTTTTCAAAGACTGACCACCAATAACTGAGATTGCTTCCCTAAATTGACCAACCCATTGTAGAAAAATGCAACTTCCCTAAGTAATTTCTACCTTTATTCTAATTTCCTGAATGCTTACCCCTTATGTTACTTCATTTGTGCTTTGTCCTTAATGTTGTTTCTTAAAGAAACTTCACCCAAACTTGCTTTCCATAGGCTTTTTCTTAAAAATTTCTTTAACAATCTGCTTTCCTTAAATACAACACCTTAATACAACAGCGGGTCCAGAGGAGGGCCACGAGGATGATCCAAGGGATGGAGCACCTCTCCTATGAGGAGAGGCTGAAAGAGTTGGGGCTATTCAGCCCGGAGAAAAGGCGGCTCCGAGGAGATCTTATTGCGGCCTTCCAGTACCTAAAGGGGGCCTACAGGAGAGCTGGGGAAGGACTTTTTACAAGGGCATGTAGTGATAGGACAAGGGGGAATGGCTTTAAACTGGAAGAGGGCAGGTTTAGATTGAACATTAGGAAGAAATTTTTCACTTTGTTGGGTGGTAAGGCGCTGGAACAGGTTGCCCAGAGAAGTTGTTGAGGCCCCATCCCTGGAGGTGTTCAAGGCCAGGCTGGACATGGCCTTGGGCAACCTGGTCTAGTGGGAGGTGTCCCTGCCTATGGCAGGGGGGTTGGAACGCGATGATCTTCAAGATCCCTTCCAACCTAAACCATTCTATGATTCTAATATTCTGCTGTTTTTTTCTATTTGTTTTTCTATTTCCATACAAAAAGCAATGAATTCAGGATTATTATTTATCTTCCACTTCTGCATTTTCCAATCAAACCTTTTTCTTTGAATTAGGCATTCAGCAGGTCACTGTCTCTGGCTTACTGATCTGAGCAGTTGCATGGTGTCTTCTCCCTCTTTTTCTTCTGCTTGTCCTTTCTGAGTTACACCTTTCTGTTATAATACTGCTGTTATGTGAATTTACTCATTGAGTTTCTGTTATGCCACTTTGTACATAAAAATCAGTTTTGACTTATCAGAAGAGGGAGATTTTGCATGACAAATATTTTCTTTTTTAGCCAAAGGGTTAAAAGCTTTGTTTAAAGTATATAAACTTTGCTGTACAAAGGGTTTAAGGCAGTTGGAAAGAAGAGATGGCAAAGTTTGAAAAGTACTTCACTTAATCTTAGAAAGCATATTACCAGAAGATTAACAGTAAACTTTTAATTTTATGAGTTTTTGTCTTTCTACTTGCATGTCACTGTTTCCTATCATACATTGTACCAAGAGGCATAAGATACCCACAGCCACCCCTCAAATTCCCAATGGCCTGTTTTGTATTACCTGGGAAGATTAATACCTGAAACTTTAAAGACCAGTTTAGTAAACTGTCTGGACATTTTAAAAAGTAAAGTCAACATTTTTCTTCTAAATGCATTAAAAAAATATTTTCCCTTTTTGTTCCAATTAAATGCCAAATTTTGTTTTTATTAACTACTGTTTAGAAACACTATCAGATTAACATTCATCGTTTGTATTCTGTAATTGCCTGATGATACTGAATCTTGGATAACAGCAGTCCTGAGCTTCGTAGCTATGTATCAGATTGCTAGAAAATCTGAAGTGTTCTTAGTTCCTTTTGTTTTCAGAATAAATGTCTACAATGATTGGAATTAGGGTTTACAAAAAGAAAAAGCTGTGAATATCAGGTTCATAGGTGTGTGTATATATTTAAATGAAAAAATGCACAATCTTTTTGGCATCTCTGATGTTTACGAGTGTTTCTGTCATAATCACAGAAGTTGGCTGGCAATATCTCTCTCCTGCATGGTTGTTGCTTGATTTTTTATATGAAATCTGGTACTTGTATACTAGATTTATGCTTTGCAATTGCAGCATATGAGGTCATAACCTTCGGTTATCTAGACTTGCTGATCCTATCAGAAACTTGTTTATTGTGTTTTACTGTAATAGTCTGACGTGTACTTCTGTGCAAGAATGTATGGTATGATTTGCTAGTCAATTCTAGGTACTGAGAAAATGATTTTTTTAATCTTTCAAACAACTTGTGGAACTCTGATATAAATGTATTGATTTGCTTTTGTTTTAAGATCCTAAATCAGAATAAATTCTTTCATTTATATTTTTATATAAATGCACAAGTATATAAATATAGATGAGTACATATGGCAATCAATTTTACCTCTTTCTACACTTAATTTCAGAACCAGGATTCTTTGTATACAATGAGCAGCTTGCATTTGTATATGCTTTTAAAGCATCTCACTAATGTATTTGTTTTTTCTGTTGTTTTATTTATACATAAAGAGGTTGCCAGAATGGAGTTTTCTTTGTATTTTGGAGACATACATACTTCATAGACTACATAGACTTCATAATTTAAAATATTAGTTTTAAGTAGCAGAGCAGAGTATTTTGCTGTATTGTGATATGTGTGTTAAATGGCATTAGTTTTTAAACCTGTTTCTCATAGCATTTTCTGTGTTTTGCTTTATAGTCTGCTTTTTTCCATCAACATGGATGCACAACAAATGATACCAATGCAAAATATAACAGTCGTGGTGCTCAGCTTTACAAGGAGAAGATTAAATCTCTTGCAACACAGGCAACAAGAAAGCATGGCACTGATGTGAGTAGTGTGTGTCCTGTATCGTTAAGATTTCTGAAAAAACTTTTATCTTCTTTCCCTCTAGAGTAATTTTAAGTTTCTAATTGGTAATGCGAAAGATTGTCTGTCTTCAGGAGGTACTGATACACATTGCAGTAAATAGGCAAGCTGGGGAATAAACTTCTTGTAGCTTACCTTTTTGTTGGGAAGAAGAATATTGAGATAGAGCTCAACTAGATATTTCAGGATCATTTCTGGGTTATTCAAAACATTAATTTTAACATTTGCAGTACTTATAGGAGTTCTAGGAAGAAACTTCAGGTATTCTTCAAAATGGAAACTTCTTTGTTTGCAGGTGCGCTCCAAAATTATATTAGTGGTATCACATAACAAAAATGTCAGCACTTCTCCATGAACTATATAGTGTTTTTATTTTTGCTTATCTGGAACTGAATTATTATTGAGAAGTACAGCATGTAAAAATGTAAAAGTGCTAATAGAATTAACTACAAAATATTTGTGATTTAAGTGGGATTTGATTTGAACAGGTAAATGTGTGGTTTTGCTTTTTTCTCTGCAAAAAACAATACTTGAAAAATTAGTAAGTTACATAAGTCCTGAGCTTGCTGTTCACTATTAGAAATGCTCAATTCATGCATGCTGTCAAAACAGTGTCAGGTTGCTGACAGGAAGAAGTTATTAGCAAAGTATGCAGAATTACTTTGCTGAGGTGTTAAGTAAGTTTGACAACACTTCTCTTCTGCATGTTTTGATAGCTTAATCCAGCTTGTTGAAGTCTGTGACTTTTTGAAATTGATGAATGGGAATTAAAAGAAAAGCAAGAAAGCTTGGGGTCTTTTTTTCTAATCCATGAATCAAATAGCATGAAATTTAATGGATTTTAATAATTCTATATTATAAATATTACAGACAATATAGTTCACATCACTGACTTCAGAGAATGATTCTTTTGACTTACTAAACAGCTTTAGATACAAAGCATGTTCAAGTAAATATACTGTACCATGTGCATTTAAGTTGATGGTAAGTTCCTCGAATGACACTTTGAAGAACTGTGATGATCTTGCTTCAATTACAAATTCCATCCAATTGAATTGTGTGATATTAATTATGTATTTCTTATTTAAAAATCTTAGTAAATATATTTTTTGATGATGTACTGCAAGCTTAAGTGATTATGTGCTATCTAAATTCCTGAAGTAAATTATTCAGATAATTAGATTTAGTACCAACCATCCCCTACCCTGTCACATTTGAAAACTTTTTTTCTCTAACTTACTGCTAGAGAAGTCAATTGTTGAATGATGAGGTAAGCTCGCTGCACATTCAGTAACCTTTTTGACAGAGGTCATTTTTGGTCATGTATCTCTTGCACGTAGTAGAAAGAACCACGGTAAATGGTTTGCCTATGAGTAACCTTGGAGTGCAGATGACAGGTTACAGTCCTGTTCTGCACGATGCTAAGAATAACCTCTGGCGCTGTGGGCCCTCCAGCCCACCCTGAGATCAGGTATTGCTCAAAGCTGTTAGCATCTTGCAAAACTCTGCTTTAACTGTAGCAGAGGTTTTGGGACTCTGACACTAGGTGGGAAAATTCATGAGACTACCAGACCACACTGATACAATTCTGCAAACTGTTTCCAATGACTGTATGTTTTCATGTTTTTTTGCTTTGGGCAAAATAAGAATATTGGAGAGAAAATATGTTCTATGAGAATATGAAAAAACTTACTATGAAGCTCTAGTGATACTAAATATTGCCCATATTACTGCAGCAGAGCTTATACTGAGCATTTTGTTAGGAAGAAAATGGATAATATGAAGGAACACATCAAAGATGTACGAAATAAATTAAAAAAGGAATGTCATATATTGAAGGTCGAATAAATTTATAAGGAAAAATTACATACCAGGAAAAAAAAATCAATAAATTTTTAACCTGAAAAAAAAAAAAGTAGTTTTAAGATTAGTGCATTTGAAAAAAATATATTCATGTAATTGTCCTGCAAAATTCTCTCTCTCTTAATTCTAGTTGTGGACAGATGGATGTGGAATGCCACCTGTGTCACCTCAAAACAAAGAGGAAGACTTTTTTGCATCACATGTTTCTCCCAAGGTATAGATTACCTGCATTTAATTCATATTAGCTTTCTAAACACTTAGGTTAACTGTGTGGTCTATGATGAAGATTAAACCCTGAAAAAAACCCCTTATAGAGAAAGGGTAGGTCACTGAGTTAATGTTTATTTGCTTTTCCTTCTGTGGGTCTCAAAATTCTTCCTGGACGTGAACCACTTTCTGAGGTGATAATTTAGAATGACCCAAATAGTAGCTAAATGTGGAATGAAACTATATTTTTTTGTAGGCATACAATTCCACTTGGACTCATGAATCCTTGTTTGGGAGTGGTCTGATTTAGACATACTGTGTGATAACTTTGGGCTTTAATAAGTAAAGTTTAACAGTTCTTCAAATACTTGCTAAGCAGAAGCTGGTTTTGTTCCTTTAAAATACTTACATCATCTTTGAAAATGTTAAACTTTATGAAGTCTTCTACAACTGTTGGTTTTCATTTATTTGATCTTACCTCCTTAAGGTGATAGATGCTGTGTTTATTTCATAGAGAATCTTGAGTGTTTGAAAAATACCAGTGAAAACAACTTCAGCAATTGTGATCTTCAACTTAGAGCAATTAAGTTATTACTACACCTAGCATTCCTAAATATTGCAACAATATTAAGTGTTCTAGTATAATTGCTTTCTAGTACAATTGCAGTCTGTACACGAGGTGTATTTTGGGACAGAGAAGAATTCAAAGAGCTTGGGTATATCAGATTAGCCCTTGTTGTGAAAACTCTTCACCAGTTCATATGCATGTTAATTCCCCTGTCATGACATTGTGGTTGTGCATGTGTATTACCAGCAGCTAATAAAAACCTATGCAAGTTTCTCATATCTGCATCTGGGTAAAGAACACAGTGAAAATGACATGACTTTTTAGTGACTTTCTAGTGTATACTGGATGCTTAAGGATGAAAAAAGCTGTAATTTAAATGAAAAATGATTTTTTTTTCCCTTTGGTTATTCAGTTGTGACATTTTAAAATGTAACTTTTTTGTTGTGTTTGTGAGGTTTCAAACATGGTGCATTTTAAAGGGAAATTCAGCCTTTTTGCTATTTATTTGTTCTATTTTAGGAACTTCTACTGCAGCCAATATTTGAATGTCTTATAAAAATAAATTTCAGCATCTTTGAAACAGTGAAAGAGTATTTACATTTTACACCTGGGAAGATTACTGTGTTACTCAGAAATGCTCATTGCAAAGACCAAAAAAATCAGTTATTGTGAATTCTAGTCTAGTGTCTTCACCAAAAGATCATCTGTCCTGATAGTAGAAAAATAAATGGAGTATTTCTGTTTGCAAAAGGCAACTTGGAAGAATGCTTGCAGTTGAGTGGAAAAAGCATAAACTGAGGCAAGCTAAAGAGAAAGAAGTTTCAGCAGAAAATTGTTGTAAATCTTTTTGTGGTTAAGGACATGAAGTAGGAACTTGATACAAACCCTCTTAAGAGAATGTATGCGTAGGATAAAGTAATTTTTCATAGCTGGAAAGGCAGGAGGGTAGAGACAAGCAGTCTGTGTACCTTAGGGGAAGAGATTATTTGGGTATGGATGTTTTGAGAAAGATGCCGGGAAGTTTTGAGATTGAGATTTTAGGGAAGAGTAAGCATGAACTGGCAGTGGCACAGCACTGGTGGAAAAGATAATACTCAGCCAATATTGTTGTGACCAGGTCACAGACCTGCCTGTTGAGGAGGATGTGTCTAAGGGAAGTGGGGAGGACTCATCAGGAAGACTTGGGAGGACTGCTCACAATCAAAAATTGTTAGAAAATTGGAAGTGCAAGAGCTTGATGTGAGGAGAAGGCTTGGTGATTATATGTAAATAAATGATCCAGATTTCCTGTACTGTATTACTGTCATGACAAAAGACAATAGCCAGCATACAATAAATAAATCTANAAAAAAAAAAAAGTAGTTTTAAGATTAGTGCATTTGAAAAAAATATATTCATGTAATTGTCCTGCAAAATTCTCTCTCTCTTAATTCTAGTTGTGGACAGATGGATGTGGAATGCCACCTGTGTCACCTCAAAACAAAGAGGAAGACTTTTTTGCATCACATGTTTCTCCCAAGGTATAGATTACCTGCATTTAATTCATATTAGCTTTCTAAACACTTAGGTTAACTGTGTGGTCTATGATGAAGATTAAACCCTGAAAAAAAAACCTTAGAGAGAAAGGGTAGGTCACTGAGTTAATGTTTATCTGCTTTTCCTTCTGTGGGTCTCAAAATTCTTCCTGGACGTGAACCACTTTCTGAGGTGATAATTTAGAATGACCCAAATAGTAGCTAAATGTGGAATGAAACTATATTTTTTTTGTAGGCATACAATTCCACTTGGACTCATGAATCCTTGTTTGGGAGTGGTCTGATTTAGACATACTGTGTGATAACTTTGGGCTTTAATAAGTAAAGTTTAACAGTTCTTCAAATACTTGCTAAGCAGAAGCTGGTTTTGTTCCTTTAAAATACTTACATCATCTTTGAAAATGTTAAACTTTATGAAGTCTTCTACAACTGTTGGTTTTCATTTATTTGATCTTACCTCCTTAAGGTGATAGATGCTGTGTTTATTTCATAGAGAATCTTGAGTGTTTGAAAAATACCAGTGAAAACAACTTCAGCAATTGTGATCTTCAACTTAGAGCAATTAAGTTATTACTACACCTAGCATTCCTAAATATTGCAACAATATTAAGTGTTCTAGTATAATTGCTTTCTAGTACAATTGCAGTCTGTACACGAGGTGTATTTTGGGACAGAGAAGAATTCAAAGAGCTTGGGTATATCAGATTAGCCCTTGTTGTGAAAACTCTTCACCAGTTCATATGCATGTTAATTCCCCTGTCATGACATTGTGGTTGTGCATGTGTATTACCAGCAGCTAATAAAAACCTATGCAAGTTTCTCATATCTGCATCTGGGTAAAGAACACAGTGAAAATGACATGACTTTTTAGTGACTTTCTAGTGTATACTGGATGCTTAAGGATGAAAAAAGCTGTAATTTAAATGAAAAATGATTTTTTTTTCCCTTTGGTTATTCAGTTGTGACATTTTAAAATGTAACTTTTTTGTTGTGTTTGTGAGGTTTCAAACATGGTGCATTTTAAAGGGAAATTCAGCCTTTTTGCTATTTATTTGTTCTATTTTAGGAACTTCTACTGCAGCCAATATTTGAATGTCTTATAAAAATAAATTTCAGCATCTTTGAAACAGTGAAAGAGTATTTACATTTTACACCTGGGAAGATTACTGTGTTACTCAGAAATGCTCATTGCAAAGACCAAAAAAATCAGTTATTGTGAATTCTAGTCTAGTGTCTTCACCAAAAGATCATCTGTCCTGATAGTAGAAAAATAAATGGAGTATTTCTGTTTGCAAAAGGCAACTTGGAAGAATGCTTGCAGTTGAGTGGAAAAAGCATAAACTGAGGCAAGCTAAAGAGAAAGAAGTTTCAGCAGAAAATTGTTGTAAATCTTTTTGTGGTTAAGGACATGAAGTAGGAACTTGATACAAACCCTCTTAAGAGAATGTATGCGTAGGATAAAGTAATTTTTCATAGCTGGAAAGGCAGGAGGGTAGAGACAAGCAGTCTGTGTACCTTAGGGGAAGAGATTATTTGGGTATGGATGTTTTGAGAAAGATGCCGGGAAGTTTTGAGATTGAGATTTTAGGGAAGAGTAAGCATGAACTGGCAGTGGCACAGCACTGGTGGAAAAGATAATACTCAGCCAATATTGTTGTGACCAGGTCACAGACCTGCCTGTTGAGGAGGATGTGTCTAAGGGAAGTGGGGAGGACTCATCAGGAAGACTTGGGAGGACTGCTCACAATCAAAAATTGTTAGAAAATTGGAAGTGCAAGAGCTTGATGTGAGGAGAAGGCTTGGTGATTATATGTAAATAAATGATCCAGATTTCCTGTACTGTATTACTGTCATGACAAAAGACAATAGCCAGCATACAATAAATAAATCTAAAGCACAATTAAAATGCTTTTTTTTTTTTCTGATGGTAAACATATTGAAATTCCTGAAAGGAAAATACAGGTGCTCAGGAGTGGTTTGAAACCAGCTCATTTTTAATAAAGGGAGGCATTTCTTGTAACTTTTATAACTGCCCTTCTGGAAACAGGTTTTAAACCTAGAAGCTGTAATCGTAAGAATCCAATATTAACTAATCACCGATGCTTAGACAGTCTTTGAGCTCATTGCTCATATTTATTTGCTGAATTCTGTTTTGTGTGCACTTTTGATTTTGTTATCTTTTTCAAGGTAAAGAATACAGAGTGGGTGTTATCAGAGCCAGAGCCAGTTTCTGTACAGCAGAAAACTTCAGAAAATATTCCAGAATGCTATGAAGGTATGACTGATTCTTTGTTAACAACAAGCTGCATTTTTCAGGTAGTCTCTTTGTTTAGGCTCTTTTTACTCTGCTTTAATAGTTAAATAACCTAACTGTGCTAATAATGCAAGAAAATTGGAGAGGAAGGACTTTTTAGAAAGATTATACTAGAATGTGTGGTACTGCATGTTCCTTTAATAATGTCTAATAGAAATCCAAATTAAAATTAGATTCAAAAGACTTGAGATGAATCTTTGGGTGCCTGCTGCTCTTTTAGTAACTGGTAAAGCTGTGATAGAAATAACACATTATGCTATATGTGTCAGAGTACCCTGAATACAGTGAGCTGTGTTTTGGTATTTTAAGCATTTTAAAGAGCCTTCTGATATTCTTACCCTTGTTATTCATTATGTTTTAGGACCAGAACATGGACCAAGTGTTGATTGCCTTAGTACATCACCAAAAGCTGCATTAGGTAATGACTGTAAGCAGAAGATAGCAACCAGTACTTAAATATTCATTTGTACAGAGAATGAATGTACAACTGGGAAGAGATGTGGAATACTTCCTTTAATATCAGTGTGCGTGAGTTAGCTGCAACAACTGAATTTGTATTACAACTTCTTCTGTGAAACAGTGTATTCTTTCTAAGAAATTAATTTTAGTCAGTGTTCTGGTTTATCTATCTTATCTTAGCTGACCGGATGAATTTAAATGCAACAGGTATCACACCTAATAAAGGTGACCATTAATGTTCTACACCTCCTTTTAGACTGCCTTAAGTTCTGCGTTTAAAGCACACAGGTGGAATAGAGCATTGTGTTGTGATTAGCAGCCTGTTATTTATGTTAAGCAAACACATCTTGTACTAATAGGTCAGTCTTTCTATCTAGATGTAGTTTTTGCTTCCTTTTCAGAAAACTGAACATAAAAATTTAGGTTGGAAAAATCTTGTATTTGTAGTACTTCGATGTCCAGAGTCATCGTTTCGTTTGTTTTCTTTTTTTTTTTTTT
>VUYV01000699.1:124023-201326 GCA_008711295.1 Anarhynchus alexandrinus | reverse complement strand
CCTGTGCAACCTGCTTTAGGTGAACCTGCATTGATGGGGGGGTTGGACGAGATATTCTCTGAAGGTTCTTTCCAGTCCCTACTATTCTGTGATTCTGTAATCAGATGATGCCTTTTGGCTTCATTACCAGAATTCATGTCCATAATCCTTTGCTATTAAGCAGCANGGCTGGGATAGGCTGGGATGGAATGGGATCTCTGCTTTTGAATGACCAGTGCAAAATTAACCTCTACTCATGAGACTTCTGGACAGAGATACCTGCTGTCTCCAGCAGCTCAGGGAAAAGAGAGGGTGAGATATCCAGTCTCATCCACTTAGAATGACAGAACCATCCCATCATTTAGGTTGGAAGGGACCTTTAGGAGCATCAGTCCAACCATCAACCTAACACTGCTAAAACCACCAAACCATGTCCCTAAGCACCACGTTCAACCACTTCCTGGGCAGCCTGATCCAATGCTTGACAACCCTTTAACTGAAGAAATTTTCCTAATATCCACCCTAAACCTCCCCTGGTGCAACCTGACGGCGTTTCCTCTTGTCCTATCACTTGTTACTTGGGAGAAGAGACTGACCCCCACATCTCTACAACCTCTTTTCAGATAGCTGTAGAGACCGATAAGCTCTACCCTGAATCTCCTTTTCTCCAGGCTAAACAACCCCAGTTTCCTCAGCTTCTCCTCATAAGATTTGTGCTCTAGACCCCTCATGAACTTCCTTGCCCTTGCCTGGACAAGCTCCAGCATCTCAATGTCTTTCTTGTAGTGAGGGGCTCAAAACTGAACACAGTATTTGAGGTGGGGCCTTACCAATGCCAAGTACAGGGGGACAATCACTTCCCTAGTCCTGCTCACCACACTATTCCTGATACAAGCCAGGTTGCTGTTTGCCTTCTTGGCCACCTGGGCACACTGCTGGCTCCTATTCAGCCAGCTGTTCACCAATACCTCTAGGTCCTTCTTCACCGGGCAGCTTTCCAGGCATTCTTCCCCAAGACTGTAGCATTGCACGGGGTTGTTGTGACCCAAGTGCAGTGCACTTGGCTTGCAAAACCTCATACCATTGGCTTCAGGCCATCGATCCAGCCTGTTCAGATCTCTCTGTAGAACCTTCCTACCCTCAAGCAGATCAACACTCCTGCCTAACTTGGTGTCATCTGCAAACTTATGAAGGGTGTGGTTGATCCCTCATCCAGGTCATTGATAAAGACATTAAAGAGAACCAGCCCCAGCACCGAGCCCTGCGGAACACCACTTGTGACCAGCCACCAACTAGATTTAACTCCACCACCACTCTCTGGGCCCGGCCTTCCAGCCAATTTTTCATCCAGCAAAGTGTACACTCGTCCAAGCCACGAGCAGCCAGCTTCTCCAGGAGAATGCTGTGGGAAACAGTGTCAGTCTTTACTAAAGTCCAGGTAAACGACATCCACAGCCTTTCCCTCATCCACTAAGTGGATCACCTTGTCATAGAACAAGATCAGGTTGGTCAAGCAGGACCTGCCTTTCATGAACTTAGTCCAGTTGATTGACAAGCCACCTTCAACAAAGAGGACAAGGTCTCACTTCGTATTTCATGCAATAGTGTAGCTGCTTGATACCTGCTACGTAAAAGTTAAAAAAGCAAATCTAGCTACCAATGCTGTCTGTTAGATAGACGAAGGTAGTTTTTGATAATTTAGTCCATTGCTTTTGACATCAAGATTAATAGGTGAGTGCTATTTGCAGCATTTTTAGAGATTTCAAAAGGATAAAAAAAGGAAACTAGTGGTTGTCTGAAAAATGGATGAGACTGTGATAATGATGAAGGTGTTTGTTGCTGAAATATTTAAGAGTTACCTAATCTGATAAAACACATGTAATCACTGCACACAACTTGATTTTAGTAACAATGTTTACACTGACCATACATCACTGACTATATATTAACATTGCAATAAAAAGCAAAATACAACATAATTGTAGACTGAGTGTCAGATTGTTTAAAATTCAAAACACAGCTTTTAGTCTTCACAGTCTGATATGTGGGTCAGCACCTCAACACCACTCCCATCCAGCCAGATTTCTCCTCAGGCAGGTCCCTCAAAAGAAACAGAGAGTTCATTTTTAAAAAAAATTGTGGTTTAACCACAGTAGGCAGCTAAGCACCACAGAGCCAATCACTCACTCCCTCACCATGGGATTGGGAAGAGTTGGAAGGGTAAAAGTTAGAAGATTCATGGGTTGAGATACTGTGCAATAGGCAAAGGAAAAGCCACATGTGCAAGTAAAGCAAACCAGTAATTTGTTCACTACTTCCCATCGGCAGGCAGGAGTTCAGCCATCACCAGGAAGGCAGGGCAGGATGGTTACTTTGGAAGACAAATGCCATCACTCAAAATTTCCTCTCCTCCTCCTTCTTCCCCCAGCTTTTATTGCTGAGCCTGACATCATATGGTATGGGATATCCCTTTGCTTAGGTGGGGTCAGCTGTCCCAGCTGTGTCCCCTCCCAAACTACTCACTGGTGGGGCAGTGTGAGGATCAGAAAAGGTCTTGTTGCTGTGTAAGCACTGCTTAGCAATTACTAAACCGTTGGTGTGCTATTAACACTGTTTTCATCACAAATCCAAAATATAGCACCATACAAGCTACTGTGAAGAAAATTAACTCTAATCCAGCCAAACCCAGTACAACACTTAAACCAGTTGTGCTTATATCATCACTGTTGCAGCTGAATTGGATCCTACACTCTTTGCAGTGCATTTAAGCCACATTGCTATCAGTTTATTCCTACTAATCCTACATGATGACCTTTCTAAGCATCCAGAGCTATTTCCCATCCTCAGTCCGACAAGATGGTTTTGTTTATATCTGCAGTTACTGGTGTCCTTCTCTGTTCCCAGCATAGCAATGTCACTCTGCACTGCTCTGTTCTGTGCATCTGTTGGGAAAGTGTTATATAGCACTGCCACCCAGGGGAAAGGAGACAGGCGAGCATCGGTCAATGTGTGCTTGTGTTCAACCATAGGCAAAGACTAGCAGCAGAAAACACATTCCTTTCACCAGAGGTGGCAGCGGAATAACTGAGTGACAATCCCTTTAGCGGATTTGGGAGCTGCCTAAAAATACAACTGTACCTGTTGAGACAGACAGGTGTAATAAACTTCAGATAAAAGTATTACTTGGGTAAATGGTGTTAAAATTATGTTTGCTTGTCACAATGTTTTTTTAAACTGTAGCGGGATTTTTCCTTTTTTTTTTTTTAAAAAAGAATGAAAATTCATATTTAGAATCCAATCCTTAACTGTTTCTCAGAAACATTTGAAAACCTTAAGGTGCACTTACCATGATACTTCTTCTCATTTCATTTAAATATCTCTGACATAACTGCCTCTCTTTTCAGCCCTCAAAGCCTCTGTTCGAAATAGCCAAAATACAATTATGTGTATGGATAAAAATCTTTGTTAAGAATAGCTGGGGAAAAAAAAACCAAAAATGAATCAAACAAAAAATATTTTCAAGTACAAAAGCCTTCTTCAGCACTTTTCTTTCCCTCAGAATTAATCAGCCAAATTTTTAAGTTCTACTGTTTCATGATCAGGTTTGTTACATTTCCGCAAGTTTTTCTTCAGAAATGTTTGATATCAGACTACTTCTTATAAACTTGGTGACTATTCGTGCTACTAAGGACCTGATTTTGCACAGGAATATTGTGAAGGGAAATTCGTTGTTGACTATATTGGAAAGCAAGTGGGCTAGCTTCTGTTCTTGGGCTCACTCACAGCGCAGCCTGGCTCTGATTCTGTGGAGCTTGTCTCTGCTCTACTTTCCCTTTGCCCATTTTTCTAGTGTATTCAGTGGAAATAGTTCCTGGAGTGGACTTTTGATATTTGAGTGGTGTCTAGGAGATTGCCAGTGTACACCCTGTCAAGAAGGAGTTCAACAACTGCATCTGGGCATGTGCCAGTGACTCACGATTAAGAAGAAATGTGCTCTATGGCAACATCTGACAGCCTGACCAACCTGATCACCTTCTATAACAAAGTAACATTTTCTGTGGACGTGGGTCAAGCAGTGGATATTGTTCACCTGGACTTAAGCAAAGCCTTGGAAACAGGTTCCCATAGCCTCCTCCTAGACAAACTGGCAAGAGCAGATGGGTGGTCTGCAAGCTGGGTAGGATATTGGCTAACAGGCTGCAATCAGAGGGCGGTGATCAATGGTTTTTACTCAGGCTGACAGCCTGTCAGAGGTGAGGTCCCCCAGGGATTGATACTGGGCCCTACACTTCAACATCTTCATAAATTATCTGGAGGATGGGATTAAAAGCACCTTCACCAAGATTGCTGATGAAAATAAACTGGGTAGTGAGGTGGACATGTCAGAAGGGAGAGCCATCTTACAGAGAGATAGGCTGAAGGAGTGGGCTAGCAAGAACAACATGAAGTTTAACAAAGACAAGTGAAAACTTCTGTACCTGGGATGACAATCAGAGGGCCAAGTACAGACTAAGATCTGTGAGACTGGTCAGCAGCCGTGCTGAAAGGGACCTAGGGGTCCCGGTGGACAACAAACTGAACATGAGTCAGCAATGCGTTGCTGCAGCAGCAAAGGCAAATTAAATCCTGGGCTGCATCCATGGGGCTATTATTAGCAGAGACAGAGACATGATCATCCCACTCAGTGCTTGTCAGGCCACACCTGGAGTACTGTGTCCAGTTCACAATTGAAAAAGACATGGACAGACTGGAGATGGTCCAAAGTAGGGCCACAAAGATGATCAAAGGGCTGGAGAAGCTGCCCTATGAGGGAAGACTGAAGGAGTTTGGTCTTTCAACCCTGTAGAAAAGAATGCTCAGAGGGGAACCTCATCCCAGTTTTCCAGTACTTAAAGGGTGACTACAGAGAGGACAGAGGTTCTCTCTTCGCAAGGAGCCACATGAAGAGGATGAGGGGCAATGGGTGCAAGGTACACTGGGAGAGGTTTCATCTTGGTATAAGAAAAAAATTTCTCATTGAGAACAATCAGTCACTGAAACAACCTCCCCAGGGACATGGTGGAATCTCTATCACTGGAGGTTTTCAATATGCATCTGGACAGCGTGCTAGATAATCTCATCTAGGCTCCTTTTCCCACAAAATGTTGTAACAGATGATCTTTCAAGGTCCCTTCCAACCTGGACTGTTTTATGACTCAATGATTCTATGATCTGGAGAAGGATTATGCCTTGCCTAGGGAAGCAAGTAAGGATGCTCCAGAGCAGATGATGATCAGACTTCAGGGTATAAAAAGGGGAAAACTGGAGGAGTTACTGTGAGGGGACAGAAGCCTGCACCTCAAGAAGAGACTGTGGGATAGCTGGGGGACAGAGAGGAGACAGCAAATTGCCTGGCTATGAGGACAGTAAGGAGGAACATCCCAGATACTGAAGGCAACCAAGCTCAGATTGCTGCAACTACAAGAGAAACAAAACCAAAAATACACAAACAAAACCAAAAAAGCAAAACCCAAAAGATCACATTGACAGAAACCCAGACTGGAAATAGAGAGGTCATAGAGGACAGAGGGAGAGTTTATTGTTAGTTCATTACCTTAATCATAAGTAATACCATTGAGCTTTCTCTACACACAACCAAAGGAAAAAAACCTAAATTTTTATTTTAAAATTTTATAAAAATTAATTTATATGGTACTTCAGAACTCTGTGTGTCTGATGGTCCTTTCTAAGGCATGTATATGCACACACTCACAGACTGAACTAGATGATGGCTGCTGGGCTTTCCAGATTGCCAATTATGTCCATTCTACTTCAGATCTGGCCCAAGGCAATGGCACAGTGGGAAATATTGTGAAGTAAAGATCAGGGTCCTATGGGTGGATTTGATTTGTAATGTTCCATTTGGCCTTATTCAGAGGAAAAATATACCATTTTGCAATTTGACAGATACTACATTCTTTATAAATAAAATACCAAATGGGTTAGAACAGATACATCTAACAACATGTGAGACATGCATTAATCCGATCTCCTGGGGGAGGGGAGAGAGGGGAAGTCAAAAGTTCTATGGGGAAGTAGACAAAGCTCAAGATCTGCCATCAAAGACATTATCTCTTTGTAACGATTAAGAGTTTCTTGAAAATTTCTCATGTGACAGCTAAGATAAAATATGTGCCCATATGTTTTGTTTGCTTCTGGAAAATGAGAAATTATCTTGGTTTGGTCCAGAAATAACAGTTGTAAGCCAAGTTGCTTTATCATGACTTAGAAACAGAAAAACAGCAAACAGCTATGAAATATCAGCTATTCCATATTAACCTCTGTAGTTAATAATTTGTTTCTGATTTCTATGTTCAAGGGCCTGTGGATGTAAATAATACTCCTTTTACCAATACTGAATTAATTTCCTTTGTAATTTCACTAAGTATTGCTTTATAGTTTTTTCTATGCCATGAAATAAAACCTGTATCTATATTCTGTATAAAATTTATTATTTTGTACCTATCTTTTGTCTCGTTTGTTTTCACATAAAGGAAAATTCAATATAATTTAAGTCTCTGTTTAAATTTATTTACACTATAATTATTAGCATTCTCTTTGAACTCCCTTGATTCTGGTTTTTTGCTTATTCTGAAACAGGACAACTTGTATTAAGCAGAAACTAAGAGATGATTGTGAACAACTGATATGAACATAGTAATGAAAAAGTATAATTGCTATTCTTTAAACATCCATATGCTTGATTTCCTACTTCAACCACACAGTTGGCAGCAATAATTATGAAAATGGCTACAGTGATAACAATTTTTTTTTAATGTTAATAAATGTAAGAATAATCACAGTATTCTTCAGTGAAAACAGTAACATTGTGGATTAACATTTTGCTCTGCAGAAAATTATTCATTTTTCCTCTTTCCCATATTTCAGCTAGATTCTCATCTCTATTATTTGCCTTTCACTGTATGATTTAGCTTTAAGGGATTTTTTTCTTGAGTTACTCTTTTGAAAGTCTTACGCCATTCATTTCTCTTTTATCTACTGCTTTATTGTGAACTGACTATAAAAGACATGTTCAAAAGATTCTAAAATATTAACAAACCATGATCTCCTTTTGAAATACTGTTGGTGAATATGTGAAGATAATCCTGCTGTTCTACTAGTTCATAATTTCAACCATTTTTCTAATTCACACATAAGGCCTGGTGATCTCTTATTCTTCAGTTGATATCTAAGGCATAACCTTTTATTGGTTTATTATCTCTAGTGTAATAACTGTGTTCAGAGAAGACGGTAAATCTTTGCTAACATCTCACTTCAAAAGTTTTCAGAATTATATGATGCTCAGACAAGGATTATGAAAACGGTATTTTAGGTAGAGGTCACTTTGAGACATTTAAGCTTTGTTGTAATTCTGGGCCACAAAGTTCCATAAAAAATCTCAAGTAAAACCCAGTCTCTTAAGATTTGTGTTGACCTTTTGGATTTATCATGCAAGTTGAGTTCATCTGGCTGGTTCATAAATGACTAAGACTCATTTACTGAAGGAAATTTGGCACTCAGAAGTTCTCTGTTATGGTATCAGAAGTAGCAGTTCTAGGCATAAGTTGGTGAAGCTGCATGAAGGGTATCATCTGAATTGAAAGTAGGAACTAATAACTATATCTATTTCAGTAAATTAAATAATGCCACAATACTTTCCTGGACATAAACGCTTAATCATCTCTACTGTTAAATTATTTCACAGTCCCTGACATGGTTTCATTCTAAGGCAACTCACCCTTTTCCAGAGATGATCTGAGCACAATTAAGGAGTGAGTATGGGCAAAACACTGTTCCCAGAAGTTTTTTTGGAGGTGACTATCTTTCTGTTATGCAGACTCTTTGTTCCCTTTTTTGAACTCATAAGTAAAAAATAAAATTTAGGGTTAAGCATAATGAGCTCCCTATTTTTCTAAATTACCTTTGTATTTAATTCAAAACATTCTAACTTTGTAAACCACTGCATGAAGAGTTTATTATTCAGAATTTTTTGGACCAGATTTTAGTTTTTTAATCATCATACTAAAGTGTTGTGTTGTGTTGTGAAGAATAATAAAATAATACTGAATCTATAAAGTGTTAAGTAGATGTTAAAGAGGTATAAGTTTTTGGAGATTTTTTTTTAGAACTGAGTTAAACAGCTAATGTGTGAATATTTCTCTACCATTTTTGTACAGGCAGAACATGTGGGTATTTTTACTTATGTTGATGCATTTCTTCTTCAAAGGTTAGGTTCAAGAGACAGCTAATTGATACTAAAACCAGTGAACTAGAAGAAAAAGAAAATATTCCTAGTGAAGATTTTCCAGTGAGCACAATTTTGTTTGTAACACGGATAAGCAAATATTACTTTATTGTTTTAGGATTATAAATCTCAGGATCTGAGAATATTAGCTAGTCTAGATTTCATAGATGAGAAATCTTGATACACTATTTAGCTGTCTGCTGCAGAAAACATAGTTTAACAAATTAACTACATATATAGTTTTAAATCCACATATTTATCTTTCTTTTTTCTCCCTCCTCCCGAAGAATCCCAGTAAAAAGTCAGAATCACTTCTCTTTGTTATTATGGTGGGAAAACTTTTGTAGTTCTTGTATCATTTGAACTAGATTTTGTTATATAATCTGAGAAATTAGAAAGAATTAAAATTCTATCAGCATCTGCTTTAAGAAACTGTATTCCCATCTTTAAAAATACTATTATTAGCTTATTATACAGGCAGAGAACACATTTTCCTAGTTTTGCCTAAGTTATGTCTTTGTATTATAAAAATAATGATAAGTATATTTGTAATTCTTCTTTATAGAGAAAAGTTAATGACAGTGTTACCTGTTGTCCAATTAACCACCAAGTGGAGCTCTAACCTAGGAAAAGAATCAATCATTTTATAACCAGTGCAGATGCCAACAGCAGTTTTTCATAAAACAAGCTAAAGTAAAAAAAGCCAGCTGCGTCCTGTGCCAGTTGCACCTGCTTTACATCTTCAGAATCTGTTTTGGCTGTAGCTCACAGTTACAGTCAAGTGCTGTAAAAATAAATCTCATTGCAGGCAAAGCAGAACAGTGATTCAAATTAACATGGAATTATACTGCAATAGACTGAAGTTTTTACTTCAAAGCAATTATAGTTAATGAAAATGATACTCAATCCCTCAAGTGCTCTGTGTTCATGGATTCAAGTTACAGATAAAAGAAACTGACTTATAAATTTTACAATGATTAAAAGAACTGAGTAAATCCTTAATAATACACATTTAATTGCCCTGATTAGATTGAGAGAGACTTCTACTTACATTTGGAAGTTGAATGACCTATTTTAGAGGACCATCTAATGTTAAAATAAACTGAACTAAATTCTAATGATTGGCATTCATCAAAAAATAGTTATGGGTTGATTAGTTGGCTGATTGTCTTTATAATATATTCTTGTGATTACTTAGAATCATATTTGGAACTGAATTACTGACTTAATGTATGTAATACAGTGCATTGCTTTTGAAATGCTGTTGTTTTTTGGTTTTGCCTGTTTGTTCCTTTTGTTTTTTTCCAGAAAGGTTCTGCTTACTTACCTGATTTCTTTTAGTTTCTTCCATGGGCATACTATACTCTGTTGCACTTATTCTATGCACATGTGAGGATAAGACTTGGGAGAACTTCCGACTTCCCAGGTCAATTTGTACACCTCAGTCAACTTCTGACAACACGTGTGTACATTCAGTCCCAACTCTTCCTCTTCCCTTCTGCTAACACTCTTACTCTCACTGAAGACAATCCTGAGGTCATGCCTTGCAGAAAACCATGGTGCTATAGGTGCCCCAATGTGGGCAGGTGGGAGACTATGACTGAGGACATTGGACAGAACAAACCTGCTCTGCCGGGTGTATGCGTATCTCACAGGTACATACGGACATACATTTGTGTTATCATTAGTGATTATCAACCTGAACTAATCTGCAAATAGGGTAAGCAGTGTGGGAGACGGGTGTCGAAGAGGCTGTAAGTCTGTGACGGGTAGTGGAGAGACCAGTATCTGCAGATTGGCTACTGAAGGGACCAGAGGTCTAAGTCAAGTATTGTGGGGCTTGGAGGTGGACTGAGAGGCCCACCTGCATTAGTTCACAGCTTTGAAAACTGACAGCAGATAGTTGGTGTGAGCTACAGTGACAAAATGAATGGAAGCAGTTTTAATAATGAAAGTTTTACCTCAGACCACACCTTATTCTAGGAAGACAATATCTTCTAAAGCAATTTAATGATTATGGTAATAAACTTTACTTAATTATACATTTTCTTGGACTAGTACTTCATAACAACCTTCGCTAGGCCCATATGCTTCCAGACTGACAATCGTGACCCTATAGCAGGTAACCTCAAATCATAGTATGAACCTGGTCCCTGGGGTCTCCCTATGAAGAAGCCTTGAGATCAGAAGGCCAACCGCATCCTGGGCTGCATCAAAAGAAGTGTGGCCAGCAGGTCAAAGGAGGTGATTCTGCCCCTCTACTCCACTCTTGTGAGACCCCACCTGGAGTACTGCATCCAGCTCTGGAGTCCCCAACATAAGAAGGACACGGACCTGCTGGAGTGTGTCCAGAGGAGAGCCACGAGGATGATCCGAGGGCTGGAGCACCTCTCCTATGAGGAGAGGCTGAAGGAGTTGGGGCTGTTCAGCCTGGAGAAGAGAAGGCTCCGGGGAGATCTTATTGCGACCTTCCAGTACCTAAAGGGGGCCTACAGGAAAGCTGGGGAAGGACTTTTAACAAGGGCATGTAGTGATAGGACGAGGGGGAGTGGCTTTAAACTGGAAGAGGGCAGGTTTAGATTGAACATTAGGAAGAAGTTTTTCACTTTGAGGGTGGTGAGGCACTGGAACAGGCTGCCCAGCAAAGTTGCAGAGGCCTCATCCCTGGAAGTGTTCAAGACCAGGTTGGATGAGGCTTTGAGCAACCTGGTCTAGTGGGAGGTGTCTCTGTCTATGGCAGGGGGGTTGGAACTAGATGATTGTTAAGGTCCCTTCCAACCTAAACCATTCTGATTCCATGATAAATACTAAAGTAATCCCATTCTCTGACTGTGTGAAAATGGTGTTGCTGCATATTGCCATCAACATTCATGAAGTAGTACTCTGTGGGCTATGAAAGAATAGACAGAAGCTCTGTATTACACAAGATCTCACATACTTATATCTTTCCAATAATACTGAGTTACAAAGTGATTTCAAATTCTTATCCTCTGGAGGTGCAGCAGCTTAATGGTTCCATGACTGTCACTTCTCCTTCTGCAGAATATTAAGCCCATGACCTCCCAACTGCCCTTTCTAGCAGAATTTATTTGCTGCTGATTTAGAATGAAATGAATACACATTGTAAATTAACCTAGGGGAAAAAAGACTAATTAAAAAAATAAGCAAATTTTTCAAATTAAATATTAAGTCCTACTTTTTCTTTCTTTTTTTAAAAAAGGTGATTACATTTAAGCAAAGACAATTCTTAAATAATTGATAGTATTGGAACAAAAAGGAAATACCCTTGGAGTTAACTTTGTTTCTTTGTACTCTATGTGCCATTATGGATCTTTTTTCATTACACAAACTTAAAAGAAATGTTATTTTCTTTATACCTTTTTTCCTTAAAGGTTTTTACTTTGTTGTCTTTTAGCTTGTGTCTGCCAGTCTGTGATCTAGCACAAGTAATTTCCCTACTCGTACTGTTTCCACTTGAAACCACAAGATTTGCTCAAGGCTTTCCAGAATATGTTAAGGGCTGCAACAGCTCTGATAACTGCATAAGAGAATGGAAAGTTGAAAAACTTATTTTAAAGGTTCACTAACAGTGAAAATGTATGTTATTCAGATTTCAGAAGTCATGCAATATTCACATCTGGCCTTATTGTCTCAGCTTTCAACCAAATCTTCAAGTTTTTCTTTTCTTGGGAAAGGTTTAAGAAGCATTTAAATTTAATTTAGTGTTGTCAAGGTGTGCTAGGAAGCTATGTTAAAATACTCTAGCATTAAGTACTGTAAAATGTGTCATGTTAATAATTTCATTAGAGACCAATCTGTCTAATCACTTAAATGATACTTTTAGATACTGTAAATTATTCTTAACTATTGTAGTAGATATGCCCTGAGCAAGGACATGCTTTATAAACTCACTCAGCTGTAGAAATACTATGAGAGACATTTTATCTGACTATACTGTCTTTGACTGCCCTTGAGAGCAGATTCACTGTTTGTCCAGTCAGCAAGCCTGCAGGTACAGATGAAGGTCATTCCTAAAATATGTGGGGTTTTGTATGCCTTAGAGTTTTTACCACATTCACAAACCATGTCCACTTTAATGTGCTTTCAGGCATGTCCTAGGAGGCTGTCCACAGGCTGCTCACAAGACCATGAGTCATTATGAACATAGTATTGACATAATAATTTTGTCTTCTTCCTCCTTGCACTTTGAAAAGTCATGTGTTAGATCCAATGCTTTTCTCTGCTGCCTCTACTCTTTTTCTCCTCCTCATCCTCTGTTACTTTACTTTCTCTGGCAAATGTAGAAGTGCGTGTATAAGACAGATTCATGTGGTCTATCTATCTCTAGAGACAGAATTTTTCCAGAGAATAAAGTAACTGTTTATTACACACCCCATATTTATAACTGAACTTGAGTTAACTTTATATTGGTGCTTGCTGCTTGACAAAGCTTTCTCCGTGCTGATGGATGCAACCTTGAATACATGAAAGGAACTTACATTCTTTTATAGTCTTTGTGTTATACTGTGGGAGTCCTGGCCAATGATGCAAGAAATGAATAAGTTAAAAATCCTCTGTACCCTTGTACTGCTGTGCTGTACCATCATCTTCACACTTTAAGATACTACATTCCTTAAAAAAAAAAAAAAAAAAAAAAGAGATGGGAGGAAGCAGTTTTAACACTAACCCTCCCTTTGTGATTGGCAAATTACAGAGTAGACCCAGCTAATTCCAAGAAAAATATATTTCAGACTTAGAGAAAAAGAGATTCTGAAGGAAAAAGTGACTGATCATGCTTCAGTTTTCCTCTCCAGCAGATCCAATACATTTTGTATTTAACTAATTTGTTTTAATTTTATGTCACAAACTAGTCCTGAGCATCTAGAGCTTTATTTGATCACTCTTCCTATGTATTTCATAGACACATTTATAGCTATTTCACTGTTTTTCCATATGCATGAAGAAATTCCTGCAGCCAGATCTCTGTGTTTATAAACTATATTGGGCCATAAAACCAGTTTATCCTGTCCCTGCCTTTTCAGTATGTACTTTTTTAATGTTGAGATGAAATGAAAAAATAGGTATTTGCCATACCTATTACAAATATAGAGGTAAAACAAAACAAAATGCACTATCGAAATGTACTTCAGAATGAAAATATACTGTGTTTAAATCAGTACTTATTAGAAATGTAATTAATGTCTTGGTTAGTATTAATTCTTTAGGTTCTGAATGATGGCTTATTGAATATGTACTTTCTATTATCTCTTTAAATAAGGAGTGTCTAGGAAGTGCCTCTTTACTCACTTAATGTTTCATTTATGTATTTACTAGCTGCCTTACACCCAGATAATTAAAAAGAGCTTTTCCATTTACTGCAGAAAGCTTTGAAGCAGCGCTTCGATTCTTTTATTTGTATAAATAATAGATAATTTAGGCTACTAGATATTATGACTACCAGATAATTTTGTATTCATGAAACAATAAGGTGACTCATTTTCTTTGGTACTTAAAAATAATAGATATGGGTTTATAGATTAAAACTATCTTTCATAGTACTAGAAAAGCAGCTGTGAAACAACCTTCAGAAAACCCTTGGGTAGCAGAATTATTCAAAATTATGCATGCTAGGAAAAAAGAAAGGAAATCTAGCCAGATTTTCACAGCTCGTTAATCTATCTTGAGTAAGTTAAGCAACCCTTCCCTTCCCTTCCCTTCCCTTCCCTTCCCTTCCCTTCCCTTCCCTTCCCTTCCCTTCCCTTCCCTTCCCTTCTCTCAGAACAGCTTTATCTCAAAAGTAGATCAATTTCATCACAATCTATTTTCAAAAATTTCTACAAAAAAAAAATTATGGTTCTAATTATAATATACAGCTAAATTCTCATTTAATGAGGATATAACACAAATTACAGTCTAAAAGATTGAGCAAATGAAAGATTGAGCTGATCTAATGACATATTTCCTAGTTCACCTATTAAAAGCTTGAGTTTAACAGTTATATATTTCCTAAAAAGAAAGAAAGAAAGAAAAAAGAAAGAAAAAACAAAACAAAACAAAAACCTGAGGAGTAAAGGGAGGAAAAAAAAAAAGAAATAAAAAATCCAACTCTCAATAGTTAATGCTTTTTTCCATTCACCTATTTTTTTCCAGTTTTCGTACAGACTTTTTAGATGGCTCACATTTCCACTTTGGATATTTAAACCAGTTTCATGATTTAAATAATCTCTTAGAACAGACACCATTTTGTTTGAGATCACAAAGGTGTAGTGATTTCTGCTGACATGTGTTGGTTGATGTGCTTCTTGGTCCTTTGTAGTGACTATTTGATGCCTCTGATCAGAGTTGTCTTTGACTAGCTAAGGCACATGTCTGAAATGCACTAAACAGCACCAAGTTGTTGTCATGCCCGTGAAAGGCAGGAATATCACAAAAGAAAAATTATTCTTATGCCTTTTTCTTCCATGGGCATTGTATTTTTTTTTGAACTAATAGTATTTACAGAGTCCAGAGCTGACCTTTGCTTCTTTGTATCCCTGAAATCTGGCAGTCTAGCTACTCCTAGTCAAATCTGAAAAAGCTAGCTGGCTTTACTTCAGTATACCATAAAACAGAATTGTGTTTTAATGAATCAGACTTTTACAATATTTGAGGGAAAATACCATCAATTATGTACATTTTATTATTTTATTTGATTATTGATGGAATTTTGGCAGACTGCCCCCAAATCTTCTCCCAGGTTTTGTTTCAGAGGTAACCTCTTGCTTGATTCCAAGGTACAACTTTGTACTGAGCTAGCTTTTATGTACTTCATGTATTGTGAATGTTCAGAGGAGCAGAATACAGGACTGAATCAGGAAACTGAGCTATTACAAACAAATCGTATTAGTACAGAAAGATGTTATAAACTGCAAATTACAGATGTCCTTTATTTACCAGTAGGTATTCTTCTAGACACTGAATCTCATATTGCTTTGTTTTGAACTGCAGTGTGAAGTACCAGAATGTGAGTAATGTCAGATCCATTACATGAACAATAATCTCTTCTAAAGCACTCAAAAGTGCCAGAAATGGACTCGAAATATACAGTAGCTTTTCAAGGGATGTAGCCGTGAGTTATATAGAAAGAAGGTATTTTCTTTAAAATAAATATCATGCACACATGCATACACATGATTTGAAACTGGTTATTAAATTGAAGAAAAGAGAAACCTAATAATGAAAGGCATACAATGAGCTGCTATTGTTGTTCTGCCAGCTTTCTTTTAAATAATAAAACAACCATTATAAAATCTGTCTCTCTTTTGTCCTAGATAATTGCTGACTATTGCTTTCATGTTTATATTAAAACTTAAAGAAATAACAAAAAAAATAACCCCTTAGCAACTGAAGGCCCTGTTTTAGTTTTTGTCCTTTAAAACAGTAAGACTAACTTTTTTTATCAAGTTTATTAATTCACTTTTTTAAGCTAGGAAGGCCAAACGTACAAAAGCAAATAGGAGCAATAAATTGTTGTATCTCCTCCCCCAAAAATAAAAAAAAAGAAAATAAAATGTAATTGATTTTTTTTCTTTTATATAACTGTCAATGACAAGAAACAATGGTAACAGATTCTTTTCGGTTCATTATGTGGATGAAATCCAGTCAGATTTAGAATCCTTATTGTTTCTAACATTTCATAGATAAGAAAAATAATTAATAATTAATGAATTTTTGCTTTTTAGTGTGAAAAAAGTATTTTTTTAGTATCAAACATAGAGAACAAATAGTATGTTTATTTCATGTCATATTTTGCCAAGACTTTTTTTCTCAAGGTGATAGTATTTTATTGTTTGTTATATCCCTCCTAAATATTCAGTCAAATTATTAGACAAATATCTTACTGTGAGAAAGAATTATCTTTTGCTGAGAATGCTCAAAACTCTCTAAGCAGTGCCTACAAAGAATCTGTGAATAGCAATGGAGATTTAGATTTCAGACTTTCTACGAGGCTTGGGATACAGATATGGGCAGGAAAAGTTTAACAAATATCTAAGCAAATGTCCTGGTAGAATAGTATAGAACATAAAGACATTTTATTTTTGTTCTGTTGTTCTTTTTTCTTCCTTTTGAAACAAAATAACCTGAAATCAGAATGTTAGCTGAAATTTCCTTCATAGCTAGATACATTTGATACATATGCTGCAGGTATAACATACTGATTACTGATTTACTAGATTAACTATGAAGAGACAAAGAAGACAAAGTGTTGGGTTAAAAAACAAAACAAAACAAAAAAACCCAAAAAAAACCAAAACCAAAAAAACCCAAAATAACCAAAACAACAAACCTCTCTCCACAATACTCTTGTTTGTGTGATGAAAAAAAAAAAAATTATAAAGTACTGCAAAAATTTTCTGGTCTTTTGACATTAGTGGAAAAAGATTTGAACAAAAGAACCCCACCTCACCCATATGACAATCTTATGTGACTATTTCAGGAATAGGTTTCTTCTCTAATCCTCTTAATTAGTGATAGAATATATTATTTTCTAAGGCAACTAGTAAATTTGGGGCTTCAAAAGTTATGTAATTTTCCCCTGGAAAATATGGATGCTTTGAAATCTTTTTTTACTTGCAGTTTGTCTCTTAGTGAAACTTATATGGAGTAGAGCCTCCTTGGTCTGAATGCAACCATCTTAGAACAATCCATGCTTTGGTATTCTGCTTTACTCAGTGCAGGTCCATTACAAGGAAATTAAGATTTAAGCTTAAAACAATTAGCAACTAAAACCAAACAAATAAAAAGTTCAACCTAATATTTCAGATGTACAGGAGAGTGCTTTCAACATTTCAATTAAATCTCTTCTAACTGACTGAACTCTCTGAAATTAACAGCATATTCTTCACACAGTGTCTTCTTCCAGAGTGATGAGACCTGATGTTTACAGTTAATACCAAGGAATGGTACACAGAGAGGCTCCTGCTTATACTTTTTGCTATAACACCCAAGGTCAGCTCACTTTGTTATTTGCCCCATTGGAAGGTCGGAATCAGAAGAGTGTAGAGGGGTCCCACATGCGGGAGAAGCAGACAGGACAGGTCTGACCAACAGGATATTCCATCCCATCTGCCTCATGCTCAGAATAAAAGTTGAGGGATCAAAGGGTCAGCTCTCTCTTTCTTCAATGGCCGACATCCGAGGAAGATTCTGTCTGTTTGTCTGCCTTTGATCCCAATCTATGTGTTCCTGAATGCAGATCCAGAATCCAGTTCCTGTCCATCACTGAGTCCAGTCTGAGCCTTTCCCAGTGTCTGCCAGTGACGTGATCATCATCATCCTGGGAGCTCAATATGTATTGTTTATATTGTATATATTTCCTTATTTTCTTATTATTATCATTATCTTCACTTTCTTTTTATTTTATTATTGATACTTCATTAAAATTGTTTAGTTTCCTTTTCAACCCATAAGTTCTCTTTTCCTCTCATTCTCTCTCCTCTCCTCTGAAGTGAGATGTTCTTCCTTCTCTGAAGGGAGAGAAGTCAAAGAGAGCATCTGTCATTCGTTCAGTGGCTGGTCCAGCCCAAACCATGACCAATTCAAATGGTTGTTAAATCCTATAGCACAATGCTGATGAAATTTACTCAGGAAGAAAAGATATATGCTTCAAGTATTGGTGAAAATGCATGTCTTGTATAGCTTATTGTTAATCCCCGAGGTAAATTAAAGACTTAAAGCTGTGTGTTCCACATCTCAGGTGAGTTCATCAAATGGTATGCTTCACGGTGAAAGAAACCCTCCCTAATATCCTGCTAATGGCGTTTTAATTTCTATAAACCATCAAGTATTCACTAGACCAAAAAAGAAACTGTCAGCCAAAGATTAATATACCCACCTGGAAACAGGAGATCTCAGGTTGATTGATGTCCTTGCTCTAAACACAGACCAGAAGAAGCATGGAAAAAAAGCACTGCACAAATTTCTTTTCAAAGTGTGTTTTAGGAAAGAAAAAAAAAAAAAGTCTCACTGTAAAACAGGACATTCGAGGCAGGATTTTTAAGCCTAAAAAAAAGCAGTTAAATGAGTGGCGGTAGAGGGAGAAGTAGAAGCATGAGAAAAATAAACTGACAGAATGAGTTAGGAGGAAAATCTAAGATGTAAAATGGGTTTCTACTTCAGAATACAACATTCTTTCTTTGAGTCATTTTCCACCCCTTGCATCTGACATTGAGAACAATGATATTGCAGTAAGTTTTATCCCATGAAGGATAAGATTTAAAGATTTTTTCTGGATCATTTTCCTTTTTTATAAACAGCCCACTGCCCCCCAAATAGGTAAAGTCTTTCCCTTCTTTCCTCTCACATTTCTGATCACTACTTCTCTTGTACTTGGTGTACCTTTTATAGGACTTTATGACCTAATGGAATTCATTAATTCATCAGAAAATTAGTTACTTTTTTCAAATAAGTTTTATACACAACCATGTATTGGTGCTTTAATAAGTTGAGTCATCTCTATGAAGAAACCACTGACTACCAGAGAGAGGGCATGGTGGAAGTAAGAAAGAAAAAGGACAATGTGAAATCACCCTTTCAGCAGTAAACCACTAGAACATATCAAGCTATAGCAAATAATTTAATCTTCACTTAAAATAATTTGTATTGCATATGATACAAGTGTCTTACAGAAGACAGTGCTCCTCCCAAAATAAAATACTGCTGCAGTTTTTTATGAAATCAAGTGTAATTTGATTCAGCAGTTCCATAGGAAGTGTGAAACATCATGTTGTTTATGTCATATAAAAGACTGAGTAACATGTTAATAACAAAAAAAAAAATCTGTGTTCTAACCTTAGAAGGCTCTTGGAATCCATATCCCTCAAACAATGCTAGTAAATAACTAAAAGTACATACTGCCTTGCTATATCAAGATAGAAGCTAATCACGAGCTAATGTATCTGTTGCCATTTAGCAAATGTGTGAAAATTAAACTTTAACCAGGAAGATAAAATAGACATTTTTTTTTTTTTTACTGTAACATTCATTATATCCTTATTACCATTTCAAATATGGATCTTGCTGCCAAACTCTAATTTTTGTCTTTTCCATCTTCTTCAGGGAGAAATTCTTACTGGCAAAACAGTGGTAAACAGCGGCATTCTTTACAGGCAACACAAAAAGCAAACTTACCTGTGGAGCACATGCAAGCACCAATGTAACAACTATATTATTTTTTGCTTGCATGGAAGCGCTCAGTCTAAAGGATGCTTTCACTTATTTCATATATGAAGGAATTGAAGAAGACAAGCATGGATGAACTCCAGCATTATCTTATTATATATAAGAAAAGAACAAACATAGGAACATAAAAGCGTTTGCATTGGGACAGCAGAAAACATCCATCTTACAATCATTCCTGTCTCCATCAGGGACACACCATAGGTCGAGATCTTGCGGGAAGANGATCTGCCCTTGGTGAAGCCATGCTGGCTGTCACCAATCACCTCTTTGATTTCTGTGTGCCTCAGCAGAGTTTCCAGGAGGATCTGCTCCATGATCTTGCCAGGCACAGAGGTGAGACTCTTACCCTTCATCCTGTCTCCATCAGGGACACACCAATGGTCGAGATCTTGCGGAACAGTGTTTATACACCATCAAGGCTTTTTCCATTTCTCACTCTGTCTTCCCCACCCTTCGCAAGGAGAGTAGGCTGCGGATGCACAAAAGGCTGGGAAGGAATATAACTGGGACACCTGACCGAAGGGATATTCTATAACATATGACAATGTTGTTGAGGCCCCAACCCTGGAGGTGTTCAAGGCCAGGCTGGACGTGGGCTTGGGCAGCCTGGTCTAGTGGGAGGTGTCCCTGCCTATGGCAGGGGGGTTGGAACTCGATGATCTTCGAGGTCCTTTCCAACCTAAACCATTCTATGATTCTATGATTCTATGACATAATGCTCAGAAATAAAATCTGGGGGAGGTGTTGCCAGGGGTTACCATTGCTCAGGGACTGACTGGGCATCAGTTGGCTGGTAGTGAGCTATTGCTTTTGCATTACTTTCTTCTTTTTCTTCCCCTCCCCCCACCACCCCCCCCTCTTTTTACTTATTAAACTGTCTTTATCTCAAACCAAGTTTTCTCAGTTTTACCCTTCTGCTTCTCTCCCCTGTCTTGCTGTGGAAGATTGAGTGAGCGGCTGTGTGGGGCTTAACTGCCTACCTGGGTTAACCCACAGTAGTGCATCGCTTCATTTATTTCCATTGACTTCACTCTGTTTTTTTTATTGATCTTTGTCATCTTCATGCTTATCCCATATTTTAGTTCTTTTATGGGCATTTTGAGTAGCACTAGAACAGCACAGGTCTCTGAAAGTCCGATTTTGATTTATCTTTTTCATCTGAGGCTGGCTATTTACTCCAGATTTCCATACCTATGTCTCTGTCTTTCACTCTCTTAAGGAATATTTTTTTCCCTGTATGGACTTTTCCTTTTATATTACATCTACTTAGTGTCTATCTACACTAGTACATACAACAGTCAGGAACCAAACCTTTTCCGTGAGGTTATAAGATATGCACTGGCTCAAGTCATCATTGTCCAGGGGTCATCTTCATTAGAGCTGACTTGTCAGGGAGAGAACTACTTGGAAAAACCCAAACTACAGTGACAAAATAAGGAGCAGAGTCAGGTGGTCAGATATGTTGCCTGCCTTTTTTTCTTGTTTCCCCCAGATACACTGAAGTCTCTTTAAAATCCACTGCTGAAAAACATTTCTGAATGCACTTTGCAAGTGTAAGTATACTGTAACAGCTGAGTACCCCTTCTTTACATGCCTGCTCACTCTTTCAAAAATAGCTTTATGAAACACAGTTATCTTGTTGCATTGACTCTTCCTGTGGCTGTTCTATGTCCACACTTTTAGATGCTATACCTGGTAGTCTGCAGTCTGCAGTTTTCTTTGGGATTCTCCAGGTTGTTTTCCTAAAAAATATTTTTGTATTAATCAACTTTAAGCCCTCTGAATCCAAGACAATTTAAACAAGAGGATATGTATCACAGAGCCAGTCTAGTAAGCAAAAAAGCAAAATAAGGATAATACCTTTTCCCCCACCCTGTTCTTCAGGAGCTCTTGAAAAAATTACATGCCAGATGAGGTCACAGAAGTCTGCTCATTAGCCACTGCCGGTGAGAATCTACTGTTAATGAAAAGATGAAATGGAATAGATATTTAAGCCATTTTGAAGAACAAATCGTGAAATACATGTATCTATATAGGATACTTCTCTGACTGTCAAAGATTATGATTATTTAAAGCACTCATGGAAAACCACAGTGATCTATAACAAAGACAAAACAAAACCCCTAAGGACAGACCTGCTTTACACTTTGCTACTTCACTTGCTAAATTTTTTATAGGGACAAAAATTCAGGGATAAAATTACAGTCTGGACACACAGAGAAATTTATATTGAAACTCAAAATTCTCTTGCTGTACCAGTCAAGACACTCAAAAGTGAAAGATTTTATGAGAAGGAAACATACTAGATTTAATAAACAGTGAAATTACTAAAGATCATAGAAGGATGATCTTAGATGCATGTGTCCTGAATTTGTATTAGTACTAATGGCTGCAGTTAAAAAAATGTAATTATAATTTTCGCTTTCTAAAGAAAGGGTAGTAATTACTTCTTCAGAAATGATCTGTTTAGACTTGATCCCAGACAGACTGTATTGAAAGTTTAAATATTAATTATGATTTACGTTTCTTTGCAAATAATTAGTTTCTTAGAGGCTTTCTAAGTATTCTCAGAACCTTGATTTTTATCAGAGCTTTTCTGTCTTTAAAGAAAAAAAAAAGTATATATGTATATATTTATTTTTTTAAATATCCATCTTCAGGCCAAACATGCTTTTATATCATTGGTAAATAAGTGCCCACTATGTAGAAAAAAGTACTCAGTGTGCACAAGGAAGGTCTGTGGAAATATTGAAGCACCATATTGAATCCTTTGACCAATTCTGTTCCTGAATACACTAATATTTCTGATTATGAAGTAAGCTGTTAAAAGAGATTTTGCTTAATCTGCTTTTTTTTTTAGCATTAGAACAGCTCTGCCTCCAGAATTGTACTCAAAGGATATAGGCTCTCCAATCCTATTCTCAAGTCCAGTTGAACTGTGGAGGGTTAACCTTGGCTGGACACCAGGTGCCCACCAAGCTGCTCTATTGTGTTTTAAGATAAGGACAGGGACATCACTCACCAGTTACCGTCACAGGCAGAACAGATTCCACTCAGGGAAATTGATTTAATTTATTGCCAAATAAAGGTCAGAGTAAGATAATGAGAAATAAAAACAAATCTTAAATCACCTTTCCCCCACCCCTCCTTTCTTCCCAGGCTCAACATCAATCCTGATTTCTCTACCTCCTTTCCCCTAGTGGCACCACGGGGACGGCAAATGGGGGTTGCAGTCAGTTCATTACACTTTAACTCTGTCACTCCTTCCTCCTTACACTCTTCCCCTGCTCCAGTGTACAAGTCCCACTCATAGTAGACTGTCCCCCATGAAATTCTCTAATGGGTCACAGCTCCTGGCAGCAAACCTGTTTGAGTGTGGGCTTCTCTCCATGGGGCCACAGATCCTGCCAGGAGTGTGATCCAGGATGGGTTATCTGTGGGGTCACAGCCTCCTTTGGGCACATCCACCTGCTCTGGTGTGGAGTCCTCCATGGGCTGCAGGTATCTATCTGCTCCATCATTAACCTCCATAGGCTGCAGGGGGACAGCATGCCTCACCATGGATTGCAGGGAAATCTCTGCTCCAGTGCCTGGAGCATCTCCTCCCCCTCCTTCTTCACTGACCTTGGTGTCTGAATAGTGGTTTCTCTCACATATTCTCATTCCTCTCTCCCAGCTGCTGTGCAGTTTATTTTATCCTTTCTGAAATATATCAACCAGCAATGTGTACTTGGAGCCCAGAAAGTCAACCATGTCCTGGACTGCATAGAGAGGGGCATGGCGAGCAAGATGAGGGAGGTGATTCTGCCCCTCTACTCCACTCTCATGAAACCCCACCTGGAGTACTGCATCCAGCTCTGGAGCCCTCAGCACAGGAAAGACATGGACCTGTTGGAGGGGGGCTAGAGGATCGTCACAAAAATGATCAGAGGGATGGAACACCTCTCCTATGAGAACAGGCTGAGATAGTTGGGGCTGTTCAGCCTGGAGAAAAGAAAGCTCCAGGGAGACCTTATTGCAGCCTTTCAGTACTTAAAGGGGGCTTATAAGAAAGATGGGGACAGATTTTTTAGTAGGGCCTGTTGCAATAAGTCAAGGGTTTTAAGGGTTAGTTTTAAACTAAAAGAGAGTAGATTTAGACTAGATATAAGGAAGAATTTTTTTATGATGAGGGTGGTGAAACACCAGAACAAGTTGCCCAGAGAAGTTTTTGATGCCCTATCACTGGAAGTGTTCAAGGTCAGGTTGGACAGGGCTCTGGGCAACCTGTAGTTGAAGATGTCCCTGCTCATTGCAGGGAGGTCAAACTAGATGACCTATAAAGATCCCTTCCAACCCAAACTATTCTATGATTCTATATTGTCACAGGGTCTCTGCCACTGTTGCTGATTGGCTCAGACTCGGCCAGTGGCGGGTTCATCTTGGAGATGGCTGGAACTGGCTCTGTCAGACGTGGGGGAAGCTTCTGGCAGAAGCCAACCTTGTAGCCACCCCACTACCAAAACCTTGCCATGAAAACCCAATACAAACGTCTCTAATTATTTTCCCTAGGGGGAAAAAAACCCACAACAAAACAACAACAGCAACAAAAAGGTGATTCTGAAAACTCTCACATAGGGTGTGTTTGACTGCAAATTCATCTGTAAACAACAGGAACATTTAAAAAAAAAAAAAAATCAACCAGTGACTTCTGGAAGAAACACAAGTGATGAGGACAGGAAATATTTGGTTTGTTCTCTTTATTCATACCAGGACTGAACTTAGAAGTGTTATAATTCACTTACTTTCACAGAATGATGCTAACTGATAGTGGCCAAGAAGTTGGGCCTGTTAGTGTTTAAAATATTAATATTGAAGAAATTGATTTGAACCATTTGGGAATGTTTTGAAATAAAATATGGCTGTGACTTCACAATTTAATTAAATTTAGCCCTCCCACTGTAACTGCCAGATAGCTGTAAAGCTGAACATAGAGAGCAATTAGAAGAATAATTTGGGAAACTAGATTAAATATTAAGGGTCAGATCCTCAGCCTATGTAAATTTGCCTACTTCCACTAGTTTTAATGAATCTGTGTTTCATTACACCTGCTGAGCATTCAACCCTATGAATTTATAAGTGCATGAATTCAAAGAAAGACCTTTCCTCCCACAAGTAATCATATATTGTAACTCTAGAATTTTAGCAGAATTGGAACCATTCTTGAAATCACGTTATATTTATATTATATGTACACAGAGAAAAACTCACTGACAACTGACAACTGGATTCATTACAGGAATAAGAGCGTGTCAGTCTGAAGTTTGTATTATACCATGGGACACAATAAAGAATGTCTGAACGTAGTCAAAAGATTATCAAGGACTTCAATTGATATGGAAGAAGTCACAGATGAACACGTTTTATTCTGACTGGTTAAATAGAGTAAACTAGGTCTCCATCTAGCTTGCTGTTTGAGTTTTTATCTATCCAGAATACAAATAAAGCCACAGACTTCTACATTAAAATTGTGCATTAACTTATGAATACACTTATATATTCCTTGCTGAATCAAGACTTTGGTCAGGAATTAACTCCATTTTCAATGAAGTTTATATTTGAGTGTTTTGATGAGAAAGTGATCTGGTGTAATAGCAGAAAAAAAATGGAAGGATGATCACAGAAGGATCTTCTAGATATAAAAATACAGAAAGAGTCATATTCTGATTCTCAGATAATGCCTTGAAGAGAATAACAGCATAAACTGAAACTAGGAACAACATACTGACAGGAATATAATTCCTTTTAGTCTCCATGTAGGAGACACATTATTACAAAACTATCCTGTTCTCCAACAAAGTTCAGAGCCAATGTAATTTATTTTTTTTTCTGTAACGTTTGACATATAATTTGAAAAACATAAATTTGTCTTTTAAAGATTTCATCATCCAGTTAATCCACATGAAATATTAAAGGTCATTAGGAGAGATTATGGGGAGTTCAATTTCACAACAGTCATTTGAAAGAGTATTAAATTTAATCAAACTTCCATTTGTGAAGCGGTCTTTCACATTAACTTCCAAAATTGTCCCTGGGATGTACTGAACACTAGTTCAGTGATTCTGAAATACCTCTAAGGCAAAGGAGACAAAGTTAGGACAGTGACACAGAAGTCAAGACACTCAAATCCAGTTTTCACCTGTCGCCTGATTGTTCGCAAATCACTTGTGTTCTGTAGTTCTTCTCACTATCTGTATAATTTCTTTGCATTATTAAACTTTCTTGGACAGGAACCGTCCCTTACTATGATTGATTTTAGGGCTCACAGCATTGTCTAGAGACTTATCATAATCCTCTAAAATGGAATCCTTACACATACACCTAATCATTAAGCTCCTGAATAACACTAATAAAACAAAGATTTTTAAAATAAGATATCTGATGGTTCTGTTAAATTATTTTCTACCAGTAAATTTCAAAGTCAGATTTAAACAATCACAGATTTACTTGTGATTATGAAATTATGGACATTTAGGAGTTTAATTATACTTTTAACTGCCACAGAATAAAAGCTTTCTATTTAACTAAAATTAGTAGACCTGGTCTTCAATCAGATTTTAATTAGAGTTACATCACTGCAGCTAGGTCAATAAGTGTGTATGACACATTGATCAGTTGGTACATTTTGGCTCGAACTCAGGGAAAAAAAGAGTTTATGACCTTTGGAAGAAGGTGCAGGACACTCAAGAGGACTACAAGGATGTCATGAGGTTATGCAGGGACAAAATTAGAAGGGCCAAAGCCCAACTATAACTTAATCTGGTTACTGCCATAAAAGACAATAAAAAATGTTTCTATAAATACATTACTAAGAAAGGAAAGCTAAGGAGATCTCCATCCTCTGTTGGATAGAGAGGGAAACACATTGACAAAGGCTGAGGAAAAGGCTGAGGTACTTAATGCCTTCTTTGCCTCAATCTTTAATAGTAACACCAGTTGTTCTTGGGGTACCCAGCGCCCTGAGCAGGAAGACAGGGACAGGGAGCAGAATGAAGCTCACATATTCGAACGGGAAATGGTGAGCAACCTGCTACACCATTCAGACACATACAAGCCTATGGGGCCAGATGGGATCCACCTGAGGGTACTAAGACAACTGGCAGCAGTGCTCACCAAGCCACTTTCCATCATTTATAAGCAGTCCTGGCCAACTGGGGAGTTGACTGGAGGTTAGCAAATGTGATGCCCATCTACAAGAAGGTTCAGAAGGTGGCTCCAGGGAACTACAGGCCTGTCAGTCTGACCTTGGTACCTGGGAAGGTTACAGAGCAGACCGTCTTGAGTGCCATCACACAGCATGTACAGGACAATCAGGACAACCAGGCGATCAGGCCCAGTTGGCACCGGTTTTTGAAAGGCAGGTCCTGCCTAATGAACCTGATCTCCTTCTATGAGAAGGTGACCTGTTTAGTGGATGAGGGAAAGGCTGTGGATGTTGTCTACCTGGACTTTAGTAAAGCCTTTGATATTGTTTCCCACGGCATTCTCCTGGAGAAACTGGCTGCTCATGGTTTGGACAAGCGTATGCTTCACTGGCTAAAACACTGGCTCGATGGCTGAGCCCAAAGAGTTGTGGTGAATGGAGTTAAATACAGTTGGTGGCTGGTCATAAGTGGTGTTCCCCAGAGGTCACTATTGGGGCTGGTTCTGTTTAATATTTTTATCAACAACCTGGATGAGGGGATCGAGTGCACCCTCAGTAAGTTTGCAGATTACACCAAGTTGGGCAGGAGTGTTGGTCTGCTTGAGAGTAGGATGGCCCTACAGAGTGATCTGGATAGGCTGGATTGATGGGCCAGGGCCAGTGGTATGAGGCTCAACAAGGCTAATGTGCCAGGTCCTGCACTTGGGTCACAACAACCCCATGCAATGCTATAGGCTTGGGGAAGAGTGGCTGGAAAGCTGCATGGTGGAAAAGGACCTGAGGGTGTTGGTCAACAGATGGCTGAATATAAGCCAGCAGTGTGCCCGGGTGGCCAAGAAGGCCAATGGCATCCTGGCTTTTATCAGGACTAGTATGGTGAGCAGGACTAGGGAAGTGATTGTCCCCCTGTACTCAGCACTGGTGAGGCTGTACCTTGAATACTATGTTTAGTTCTGGGCCCCTCACTACAAGAAAGACATCGGGGTGCTGGAGCAAGTCCAGAGAAGGGCAACAAAGCTGGGAAAGGGTCTAGAGCACAAATCTTATGAGGAGAAGCTGAAGGAACTGGGGTTGTTTAGCCTGGAGAAAAGGAGGCTGAGGGGAGACGTTATCGATTTCTACAACTACCTGAAAGGAGGTTGTAGCGAGGTTGGTGTCAGTCTCTTCTCCCAGGTAATAAGTAATAGGATGAGAAGAAATGGCCTCAATTTGCACCAGGGGAGGTTTAGATTGGATATTAGGAAAAAATTTCTTCACCAAAAGGATTATCAAGCATTGGAACAGGCTGCCCAGGGAAGTGGTGGAGTCACTACCCCTGGAGGTATTTAAAAGACACAAAGATATGGTGCTTAGGGACATAGTTTACTCATGGATTTGGCAGTGTTAGGTTAATGGTTGGACTTGGTGATCTTAAAGGTATTTTCCAACCTGAATGATTCTAGGATTCGATGATTAAACCAGAACTGCACTGAACAAACACATATGGAATTGAGACAAAGCTCTCCTTAAGATGAAGAAGAAATCTAGGGAAAGCCTACGTGCAGAAAATTTGTATGGAGACAGCATTTTGTGTTTATTAGATTAACAGGACATAAACAAAGGAGAAAAAAACAAAACAAAATAAAACAAAACAAAACCCCCAAGCCCAAGCCACAAAACCAACCCCAAAATTCTGAAATAGTACATAGAGTCTATGTGATTGTGAGTGCATGTGAGAGTACAAAAAAACCTGTGTACAATATCATTGCCTTTCTTAGAAGGACACAGAATGATTGAGTGATGCATTACATACCCATCCTCCTAAGTGCTCATTGAGATGACCTAGCTTTTATCATTGTCTTTCACATCTAGTTTGACTCGCACAAAATGGCTTGCCTGTTTGAGTCTGTATATTAATCTGTAGGTTTTTCAAAAGCTGTTTTATTCTATTCCAGTTGAAGAGGAAGAAGAAATTGCCAGCAATTTGTCCTTTTTTCTTTTGAGTCGAAGATATACAAATATGAAAAAAAAAATACTAAGACTTGAGAATGTTATGAAGTTGCAATTTGTCATTTTACACGGAAAATCTTCTTAAAAGAAAAAAGGTTGTACATCCAAAGTATAAAAACTCTAATGAACTCTAATGAACAGCCACCTGAAACAATAGGATCTCATCATATAATGAGTAAAATACTTAGAAATAATATTATGTATTACTTTAATTCTGTCCATTTTCATATCTGCTCTTCTTAGAAAGGTTGGTACTAATTTTTTTCTTTCCCTCCAAATGTGAAAAATGAGTTACTAATGCATCCTTTGAAGTTATCTTTTAAAAGTTTCAATAAGAGAGAAAAGTTACCTAAAGTAGAGGGGTTTTGTGGGTTTTTTAAATAAATAAATAAAAAAAAATTCTTAAGAGTGCCTCTGCTTCTGTGTAGAACTTTTCTATAAATGCATTCCAAATGGTAGAATCATAGAATCGTAGAACCATAGAATAGTTTGGGTTGGAAACATCTTTAAATATCATCTAGCCCGACCCTCCTGCCATGGGCAGGGATACCTCCTACTAGACCAGGTTGCTCAAAGCCCCATCCAACCTGACCTTGAACACCTCCAGGGATGGGGCATTCACAACTTTAATGGATAACCTCTTCCAGTGTCTCATCACCCGCATCATAACAAATTTATTCTTTATGTCAAATGTGAACCTACCCTCTTTCAGATTAAAACCACTCTGCCTTTTCCTGTCACTGCAGACCTTGGTAAAAAGTCTGTCCCCATCTTGCTTTTAATCCCTCTTTATATATTGAAAGGCCGCAATAAAGTCTCCCTAGAGCCTTCTCTTCTCCAGGCTGAACAACCACAACTCTCTCAGCCTTTCTTCTTAGGAGAGTTGTTCCAGCCCTCTGATCATTTCTGTGGACTTCATCTGGACCCTATCTAACAGCTCCATGTCTTTCTTGTACTGGGGACCCCAGAGCTGGATGAAGAACTCCTGGTGGGGTCTCATGAGAGGAGAGTAGAGAGGCAGAATCATCTTCCTCAATCTGCTGGCCATGCTTCTTTTGATGCAGCCCGGTATGTGTTTGGCTTTCTGGGCTGCGAGTGCACATTGCTCACTCATTTTTCATCCATCAGGACCTCCAAGTCCTTCCCTGCAGGGCTGCTCTCAATCCATTCATCCTCTAGTCTGTATTGATATTGGGGATTGCCATGACCCAGGTTCAGACCTTGCACTTGTCTTTATTGAACCTCATGAGGTTTGCATGGGCCCACTCCTCAAGCTTATCAAGGGTCCTCTGGACAGCATCCCTTCCCTCAAGAGAATCAACAGCACCACTCAGCTTGGTGTTGTCTTCAAACTTGCTGAGGGTGCACTCAGTCCAAATGTCTACGTCATTAATAAAGATGTTGAATAGTACTGGTCCCAATATGGGCCCCTGAGGGACACCACTCATTACTGGTTTCTGTTCAGAGATTGAACCATTGACTGGAACTCTTTGGATGTGGCCATCCAGTCAATTCCTTATGCATCTAACAGTCCATTGATCAAAATCATGTCTCTCCAAGTTAGATGTGTGGCAGGAGCACCCCCCTCCCTCCCCTCCACAGGTCTAATGACACAGTTCAGGGGCATGGTGGCTAGTTTGACGGGAAGCTCATGAACTGATGGTCATGTACGCAAACCCAGCCACATACCCCAGATACCCGAGCCCTACACACCACCTTAGCCAATGAGCCTACCTATGAGACCCCTCAACCAGTGAAAGGTGCATAACCACAACCAATAGATGATCACAATTCAGATCAACCAGGCTATAAATTGCCAGGCACGTGCTTTGAGTGGTTCTCCCCAAAGCAGAGGGTCTGTGACTAGAAGCCCTCCCTTTGGGTCGAGATGTCACCCAAAGTCATTTTCCCTGAGGACTGAGTGTCCTCAGCTTTTAGGTGAGTGGTTTGTGCATTTTGAATCATTATTCTAAGCTTAGATTTAATACACACCATGTAGTATTATTTCCCAACCGACATCCTGAACATGTAAAAGTTATGTCTGCTGAAGTGTTTGTAGTGTAAGAACGCTGTTAAATTTTATCATTCTACCTTTTTTTGTGACACGATTAAAACTGTTTTTTGGAACATCTTTTGTTGGGCTTACACTTCTGCGACAAGAGCCAAAAGTCTGGCTGAAAGAGTACAAGAATATCATCAGTAATGGAAAAAGTATGTGTTGAGAATATTTTCTTAGAAATATAGCAACTCTATTAAGACAATTTTATACTTAGACATAGACATAAATTAATGGCTGTGTCTCTGTCTTTCCAGGGTCCTGTTACTCCAGTCCTCCATATTACATTAACCTAGTTTCTGCTTTTTTTTCTTTCTCTTTTTTTGCCTAGAATGGCCAACTATAGTCCCCTCTAGACAAAAATAATTAATATTTTCATCCAGGAATCACTGTATGTCTAAGACCCTCCTAAATTCAATCACTCTATCACAACCAGCCCTCTGCAGCAATCACTCTGTAACATCCAGCCTGAGCCAGTGTTGAGCTTTCATGCCACAACCTACTGCAAGGAATACATATGTTATATCATGTTATAAAAGATGAATCTGGCAAGCATTGTCTAAAAACTATATCAAAACCTTGTTAAAATATCTCAGACCCAAATGGGGGTTTTATGGGCAAAAAGGAAATCCCATTTTTGAGGAAGTGCAACTTGATCTATATCAGATTTGGGAAGGTGGACGCGTGTGAGAACAAGGAGCAGGAATTCAGAGTTGCAAAAGTCTCCTTTGTTCCTTAGTTATGAGGTAGGGAAGCCTCATGCTAAGAGATCTGAGTATGGATCAAGCAGTTTTATTCAAAATCAAAAAAGATCTACACTGATGTCTGTGCCATCTCTTGCTGTTTTCATATTCCATTGAAGAGATGGTGGTGGGTGAGCAGACTCCTATGGTAGGTGCAGGGAGCCCTCCCACTTCTCTGCAGGATGGGTGCAGCTACTTCAGTCTGAATCAATTGTGCCATGAGCCAAGTGGGCACAAGCTGCTTTGAGCTAGTTGAATCATGAAGCAAGGATCAATCCTAACAGTACAGGCAGAGCATCTATACATCACCTTCTTAAATCTTTATCTATTTTTTAATTATTTGGCATAATAGGAAAATATACTTGCAAATGTATGCAGTGCTCATATTTTAAAAAATAGTAACAATACCCTAGGCTGTAGACAAAATAGAATTTGGCAACCAAGCTATTAACTCTGTATCTTCTGAGTAAGCCATAAAGTGGTAAAATACATTAACAGAAATAAGTAAAATTGAATTTATTCCACTTAATATATTTCTAACTTTATGACCCAATAATGTTGTGATCAAGAACAGAAGATTGGTGAGTGATGAAAAGCCTTTTACAGAAATCGTATGAAGCACAACTTGTTTCTGGAAATTACAGAATTCTTTAAAGTACATTTAGTCCATTTCTTGGAATATGTATATAAAGTACATCCATCGTATATACAATTGCAAAGCTTGCTCACTGAGGTTCAGTTCTGAATCTTCATAGTCCCCGTCAGTTGCAGAATGAGTGAATGCAGGAATACAGACCAACGAAAGAATCAAAGTAATGCTCCTGCAATTGTTGAGAAATGAAATATTAAGCATGTAGTGAAGGACTAAAAACCATTTTGATGCCTCTTAGAGCCCCGTGTATCTTTACAGTTGGGTTTATCTTTTGGCACAATGAATCTCTAAAAATGAAATAGCCCAGACTTTACCAATGTTACGTTTCAGTGCTAGAAAGAATGCTTCAAGTTAATCTTCCTAAATGTTCCTCTGAAGTGTACCATATTCTACAGTAAATAGTGGTTGTGCTTTTGGGTGGGACAAATGATTAGAGATAGATCTCTAGAGGTCCCTTCCAACTCTGAAAATTCCATGAAATATACTGTTGCATACCCATTTTACTGGACCACCATATGCCTTACTGACTGATGCAATGGTAATGAATAAATTACTGCAAGATACTTTGAACCAACTTTGTACAAAAAAACCCCAAAAAAGCAAAAATATTTGTTCAAGTTTTCTTATAGGATTTTTTTTTTTAAATCTTAAGCCGTCAAAGGATTTAAGTATGTGGGGTTTTTTACAGACCCTACGAAAGGTATACCACTACAGTTGCTGGGATATTTTAGAGTGAAAACAGGATTAAAAGTCACAGGAAGTAAAGTTGGCAGAGAACATAATGATCATACATATAAAGTAAGTCAGTACAAAACAGATCTTCATTTAGACATTAATTCCCTGAGACAACTCATGAAAAGATAAATGCCCACCAGAGTAGCAACTCTATTTACATGATGGACAGGTATTTCATACTGTCTTCAGCAATGCATCTCATGTGTAAAACAAAAATATGGGATGGAAGGGGATCAACTATATGAAGCCTGTGTCCAAGATTGACGGATACTGCAAAATACCTCTTTTGCCACTGGGTGAATAGACAGTCCACCTTTTGGCAGTGGCAGAATACAAATCATCATGGAATATTCTGGGAAGATTAACTTTCAATGTCTCCTAACCTTTCTGTTGTTCTTTACTTAGTTGAATGGCATCCGAGTCCTAAATTTACCCTTTTTAATAAGAAACGCCTTCTCCTTTCCAACATTTCTCCTCTTTTCCTTCTCCCTGGGTAAGATTTAACAGGACTTTAACTGAGCATGTCAGTAATTAATTAAATAAATTAAAAGCATAACCCCTAAGGTTTGACCTGAGAGCGGAAATTGCTCTGACCTCTCAGTGACACAGAATGTGATTACTGAAAGATTAACAATGGGAAAGACAGCTGAAGGAACCACCCGAATAGATAGTCACAAGATGCATTCCACTCTATCAGACCAAGAGCCATCCAGCTGGATCTTAACAGATGGTCTCAGTCTCCTGTAAAATATTAAAGTACTCCTTAACTCTATCATAGGATTTCTACTGAAGAAAGAGCTTCAATTTATTGTACTTTTACTGCTGACAGCAATAGTCCATTGAAGTGGCAGTGAAAGAACAGGGAGACACTGGGGTTACTCTGTCTCTCTGGCAAGGTGCCCACAGAGGCTAGGAAGTCACTGCTATTGTAATGCAGATGACAGAACACAAGGCACACACTGCAGCTGAATTAATTGAAAGAAATGAGCTGCACATCCAACCAGAATTTCAGCTTTAAAAATAAATCTTGGCATAACGATTAGCATCTTATGCTCCTGAGAGATCAACACCCAACTGAATAATTAAGCTGTGTTGAACAGAAGTGCAGCATTTTAAAACAATCAGAAAGATTTTTATGCAATAGCTAGTTTGCCACACTCTTTTTTTTTTTTTTTTAAAGGGGGAGGGGGGGAAGAGGAAGGGGAATGGTAGAAGGATTAAATAAGGAAGTATTAGTCTCCTTTTTATTTTCTCAATTCTAGTTCCAAACAGCATTCTGTCACCAGAGAACTTTTCAAAGTAAATGGACTGTAATGATTTAGATACACAATCTGTTTAAAGACATGACCTGAGACTCTTAACTGCATACCAGCTTTATGAAGAATAAGTTTACTGATTTCAGAGGAATTCTTCTTTATTTGCATCAGCTTAACAGAATTTCCCCAAAATTATGCTAAAATAAGAAGACTGAGTTATGAATAATGACCTCTTTTCAGCCTTTTGTACTTACTACTATACAATCCAACAGTCAAAAACATCCATAGTAAGTATCCTTCTGATTCCTGAGAATTTAGTATTGATTAAAAAAAAGATTTAATCAACACTATCTTAGGATTAGACTATTTTCTCAGGACACTCTAACATTTGATTACAAAAAAGGTTTACTAAAAAAAAGGAAAAGTAATTTTTTTATTGAAAAACATAGAATATTTCTCTGTTCCGCTCCCATACAGCTAGCTTTGTCATCTTTAAAACACTGAAGCCACTTAATCTTGGACAAATCACTACTCTACAGTCAGTTCAATTTGTATGTGTATTTTGGCAACAACTATGATGAAATTCCATTTGTCTTTTTCTGTAAGGCATATAATGCCTCATAGTGGCTTTTTGTCACTCTCACTTCCTAATTAGTAAAATCCTGAGTGACCACAGAAACACCAGAAGCTCATGTAGGTATATTGGTTGCAAAGATTCATTTCAGCATATGTACTGATACAAAAGTGAATATAGTACAGAGGTCTGTAGTTCAGAAATATGTATATATTAAGAAAACTGTTACACTTACCATAACCACTCCCTGCATTTTGGGTAGAATTTTGAGAGTCTGGATTTTCTGACATAAACTATACAAACATCCATCATATTTTTCCATCAAATGGTATGTCATGGTATTATAAAAATTTAAGACATTAATTACAGTAGAGAAATCTATGCAATGATATGTCTTTAACTGAAAAGGATTAATAAAAAATCCCAATAGGGTTTCGCCTTCCACGTTAACTGAAAGGAATAAATCTGGTGCACTGCATCTGAATTTTGTAGTCTTGGAATTCGAATTTCAGTTGTTCATCCGCAGCTGGTTATAACCAAGAGGCTACAAGATACTGTTGTTATAGTTGGATGTTACCTCCTAAGGGAAGAAATGTTAGTGTACAAATAGAGAATAAGTTTTTCAGTTGGTTACTTCAGAAGCAGGAGTTTGCCACAAATAGAGTTTCAGTAATCACAGGATAAGTTGGAAAGGACCTCTGGAGCTCATCTGGGACAGCCTCCTGTTCAAAGCAGGGCCACATAGAGAAGGGTGCTCTAAACTGTGTCAAGCTGACCCTCAATTGTTGTCCTATAGTCAATGTTAGCATTATTAATGTTAGCATTAAAGTTGGTTCGGCTTGTTAACCATTGGCATTAGCTGAACTTTTGATATAGGGTCTTGCATACGAGCATTTTGTTGTGTACTTGGCCAGATGGTTGGCCGTAGGGATGTTTCTTTACAAGTGTCAGGGATGATTAGTTGAGGAACTTCTAAGACGTTCTTATAGTTAATGAGGATTCTATCCTTGAATCTGTAGTAAAAGAACTCCTAACCAAGGAAAGCAAGTATTGTTATCATTCTTGAAGTGAAACATCCCGGAGCAGACGAGCATACGGACCTTGAAAATGTTACTAATCTACATGTTTTGAAAAGTTTATCCAACTTGGCAGAAAAGCGAAAATGCTGAGTGTCCTAAGCTGAACTATCTTCATTATAATACTAAAAATCACACCCATAGGACAAGAAGACCCTGGCCCAGGTGAAGACCCTTCCCCTGAGCATGCATAGTAGCTCTAACTCGATTATGCAATCATATGTAAATTACTAACCAATGAAGCAGAGATAGGAGGTACCAATATGATAATGATATCGTAAAATGCGTATATAAACCGTGTGGAGAGTCCTGTTCAGTGTGCATCATTTGTGGAAATATTCCACCTTGCACCCTGGCCAGAATAAAGCAGTCTCCTCTCTAAGCACAGTCTCTGTGTTTCAGAAGAATCAGAACTTTTATACAAGGAAAAAATATGTATTACTACTCTATTAGTAATAATTTCTTTTTAAGAAGAGTTTGAGATAAAGGTCACAACAGCTAATAATTTCTTGATGAATCAGAAATGGGATATGCATAGATAGTTGATATCAGCTCTCAGAAGCTGAGAGCTGCAGAAGAAAAAAATAATCAATAGCCCTTGCCCATGAAAACTGTACAATGATAGTGAGCCTGGTCTTTTGCAATGGGAAACTGTGAGGAAACTGTATTGTTAAAATTTGCTAGCTAGAGTGAAAAAATTTGTTCCAGCCAAATTCAAAGCTGACACTGCAGAGAGCACGAGTTCTTGTTAAAGAAATATTAAAAATAAAATTTTATTATGTTAAAAAACATTTATTAAAATCAGTTATTAAAAACAATCCAATGAAGGGCTATAAGAACCTATACAATATTTGCTTAAAAAAATTCCAGCAGAAAAACCAAATGCGTATTAAATGCTTAACTGATTTTCCAGGATTTCATTCTAGCTGACAGTTGTAGCCACTTGAATCTTTTAGTTAAGAATTATTTAGTCACAGCAAACTAGTTTTCTTGGGGGGGAAAAAAGGAAATTACGTTTGACATCTTATTTCTAGAAAAGTATTTCTCACATATTGTCTGCAGATGGCAGCAAATATTCACTGAACAGCAGAACTTCCATTGAGATTCATTAATCTACATGTACTACATCATACTTTTGGGAAGATCAAGTTAACTATCATACATTTTTACCTAGCAAATTATAATAACATTAAATAATGTTTTGAATACAAATCCAAAAGGATTAATTTGTGCTCTTTAATATGTCTTCCTATAATGATTAAAACAGAGTAAAGTAAGTAGACATCATATGTAGGAGCAAATGTATGTAGCTATGTAGCTTTGTAGGAGTAAAATAGGTAGGGCTTTACTGGATAAGAGAAATTGAAATCACAGTTATTGAAGTTATTAATCAGTTGATTAAATTTCTTGTGCCACCGGTGCCAGTATTTCTTATCTCCATCATTTATATTATTCCCATACTTAGAAATCCCCCTTAGTCACAAACCCATTCTAACAGCCACCATGTAAAATAAAAAGTAAAATCCTACTATTCAGGCTCATTCATATTAATGAATCAGTTGAGACACTTCTTATCTTAACACAGATTTCTCCTTGAGTGTAGACTGGATTTTAGTACATCTTCCAAAAAGTAGGTATAATTTTTAAGGCAAAATCTGAAGAGTCTATTAATACAGAATTCCAATGAGAGTTACCATTTCTCTGTCAGATAATTAATAGAGTTAATTTCTATCACTGAGGTTTTTTTGCTGCAACTGAGCGACTGAAGTTCACAAATGTGTCTTGGAAAGAAAATGTTTAGTCTAGGTATAATATTAGCCTTGAATTTTTGTGGCTGTTGAAAAAAATAAGGAAGATGTTGGATTTCATATATATAGGAAGAACTTTTCACTTAAAGAAGGCATTGTAGAAGATACTATGGTCCTACCTGCCAGCTAATCACATTGATTCTAACTGTTTGTAGCTGCTGACATAAATGTGCCTATGAAGTAGAATGAAATTAATGGATTGCTGCTGCTTCAGTGACTATAGACAATTTATAAATGATAATGGCAACTGATGCACAACATCAACTAAAAACAATCAGTCACCGGAGCAACCTCCCCAAGAACATAATAGATTCTTGAAGTTTTCCAGACACAACTGAACAGGGTGCTAGATAATCTCACCTAGTCTCCCTTTCCCATAAAATGTTGGACCAGTTGATCTTTTGAGGTCCCTTCCAACTTGGGCTGTTCTATGACTCTGTGAACATCAATGTGTGGAAGTGGATTTTTTTTTTGTTTTGTTTTCTTCTTTTAGTTTGTGGGCCTCCTATATGCTTTAAGTTCTTTCTTGTGTTTTTACACATCTGTCATATCACAATAACTGAGATCTTTGATCCCATTCTGTCACAAAAATGTCAACTGAATGTACATTAAAACTGAAGTAGGAAAAATCTTCCCTAGCACACAAATTCGTGACTCGTACTTGGTAGTCTCAAACCTTTCCATGAATCTGTTGGTTTATATTAAGAACTATTATTTAAAATCTCTTTGATGGGTGAAAGACAGCTAAAGCAATGAGTTCTGCTCTATTAAATTCAACATAATTAGTTCTTCTGGTCTGTTGTGTCTTAAAGTTTACAGAGAAATATTGCCTTTATGTAAATTACATCAAATTTTTTAATTTACTTCAGTGTCTTTATAGCTTTATCTGATTTTTTTAATGTACTCATTCCAGAGTTTTTGAGTTCTTACTAAAAATAAAAAACACCTGAAAACACAGAAAAAATGAATCCAAATGATACAATATTCATCTACATAATCTATTCTGCTTTCTCAGTCCTTTGAATATTGTGTACACTGAGCCTTAGTTGCTATTGCTTGTTCCATTTCAGTAGCAAGCAGTCAAAATCGCGTACAAGATTAATTCCCATGTGGCAGTCATTCTGATTTCAGTTTTAATTTTCTTTTAAAAACTGTTTATGTCTGGTGTGATACTGTATATCTAATTAATAAATAGTGATGTTTCCCAATGTTTTTGTTTTTGTTTTTTTTCCAACATTGATTTATAATAAATTCAGAGGGGAAAAAATGGCTGGCAAATATTATGGTCTTATAATGATCATAGTGAAACTGAGTACAGCCAATTAGATCACCGTAATACTGCAATTCTAAGCAAACAAAAAAATTCCCTTGGGTAGCTGCTGGCTAATCTTGGAAATACTTAGACTTCTTACCTCTTTCCCTTTTGAATTAAAAGTTCCCTTGTTGTTTAGACAATTCCATCTCTGACCATGCCTATGTTTGCTGAAAACTGAGCATCTTGACACCTGTCTCAGCTAATTTCAATTTGAATCCATCAGTAAGTATTCCTCTGCTTAGATGCTCTGACCTGACTTAAGTTATAGAGAGTGAGGCTGTCTTCAAGGAACTCCTTTCTGGAATTTTTACACTTGTCAATAAAACACCTTACGTAGCAAATTACTTTAGATCATTATTATGGGGCTAAAGAGGAGTACGTGTGTGTGCAAGGGGAAAACAAGCGCATTAAGAAGAATTCATGAGGGATCCTCTGGAGACTAACATCTGACTAAAGATACTGTTGTTTATAAGGAGACACTTCTGTAGAAGTCATTTGGACAGGATGATAAATTACCTGATATGAATGATCCAAGGAAGGAGTCTTTGTCACTTATAGAAGCAGCTTAGTTTGCTCAGGCTGAAGTTAGTTTTCCTGCTATCTGCTGTTACATTTTTCCACAATAACTCCTATCATGGTCTCCTGAGTAAAACGTTTCACTTGTTTGTTTGTTTTCCAGTGGAAAGCTGCTTACTTATGATACCTTACTGTAAAAAAAACAACAGTATAATTTTAATAATTTATAGAATTAAAGGAAGAAACAGGGGTAAATATTGCGGGCTTTTTTCCCCTTTACATCACTGATTGTATTCAACAGTAAAAGTTCCAGTATTTCATCCACCCTATTTGATAAAGACCTCAAACTTTCTTTTATTCTGTTCAAACCTCACCGTCACCTTTTATGTATATGTGTGTGCGTGTTGTGTTTTTTTTCTTTATTCAATTTCATAACTGTTAGCTACACTTAGAAACATTTTTGTTTTGGCATATATTGATCTGGGGATTTCATAAACTGCTTCAGTTTAGTATAATATATATTTAGTAAGACACATGGTACATTATTGGAGATATTAAGGAAGATTTATAGCTGTTCTAAACTACTTTTCAATTTTTCAGTTTACTGAGATCCTCATTTTAACATTTGCTCCAGAAAAAAAACCCGGAGACTATAACAAATAAGCTTACCATGGTTGTCTGCCCTGGCACAGAAAATCTGTAGGCATAGCACTATGTGTTTCAGGTTTTTTATATGTTTTCCTGTCATGTCCCTTTACAAATTCCTCAGCTATATGAACTTGCAGTGTCAGAATATACATCCATTGTAAAGGTATAAGTTTGCCCTGGGACCAGGCCAGAACAGAGAGAAGTTTTTTAATACTATCAATTTGTCCTTGATTCTCCCTTTTCTTCAGCAAATAGTGACAAAAAAGGGAATGGTGATGGGAGAGATCAATTCTTGCCCTGGCTCCACATGGTACTTCATGCATTCCTGCAGTGCTGGTAGGTGATATTTGCATAGCCGTGTGAATTCCCTGCACATCAGCCCATTAAACCTACTTTGCCTCTACCAGGAGCTAACAAAGCTGGCTTATTAAGAAGATGCCTTCACAGTATCCAAAGTGGGAGTACAGATCTTGCATAGACCTCCCCTTTACTGTCTGCTTATATCCTTCCCCGATGAACCACTGCTTTCACAGTATGTCAGAAATGCAGAGAAAAACTTGGATAAAGGGAAACAGATTCATTAGAAATATGAAACCTAACAGTAAGAGGAATAGCAAATATTTATACAGTATTTTGTTTATTCAGATTAATGCTTTGATTCCTCATTTTCTCTAAGAAACTGAAATGTAGATTTAAAAATTTTCATTAATATAGCAACTAGAGTAATTTGAATATCGTAGAATTTGCCTTTTTATAAAAAATAATTCAGAATTAATATTTTTAATTACTCTAATCTTATATTGATTACATTTCAAGCATTTGTTAAGGAAATGTGTATTATGTAATCAAGTTACATTGATGTGAAAACAAGCATTGTAATGACAGCAAACATGTTACTCCTTTTTCACCAAGATAAGCTAAAACCGAAAATATGTAGTAAATAATTTTTATTTTTGAGGGGTTTATGCTAATTAGTTAATAGCGAGATGAAAGTTAAATTGATTTTCACTTGATTTTAATGATATAGGAGCATATCCTATACTGACATTTCAAATTGGGAAATGAAATATAAATATATTGTCTTGTATTGTCTATATATAGCCTGTACAAGCATTACTTCAAAGGTTTCTTTAATATATTTTATGTTTAGTGATTCTGTTTCCACTCTAAAGAAATATTGTATTGTGATGGCAAGCTTACAACCAGAACTCTACTGACTATTTGAAATCTGAAGGTACACAGCTAGTGTCCAACTAGTTAGATGCCTAACTCATATGTAGAGACCATTAGATGGTCTAACTGCTATTTAAATCCTTTTTGATCACAAAATTCTGGACTCTGAGATATAAATCTCTAAGTTCTATTGAGACAACTACCTCAGACTCTGGACCATTTTGTGCTCATGAAGTGGACCTGTTTGTGTCATAATGCTAAACCTTATTTTGAGCGCAAGTCTGATCTTTGCTTTCCATGTATTTTTGTGCCATCTGAGGCTAAAATTGTTATGCGATATTGGTGCAGGACCAACAGTGCAGGATCTTAAATAACACAAAAGCTCATCACAGAAGAGATGAGGTGTTTTGGGAAACAGGCAGGGTTGGGCTGCTGTGCAACGGTCACAGAGTCATCAGCTGTATGCAGCTAAAGGAAATGGTAGATAGGAGTAATACTCCACTGTTAAATAAAATAGGATCTGGGATTGATCGATGAACTTGAAGCAGTTTTATGAGTCAGTTTATGTACTAAGCAGGGATAATTTCCCCTAGAGCAGGTCAGTTATGTCAGTACTACCTGGTATTTGTCCTTTGTTTTCTTCTGAAGTTCACATAGTGCCCTCTGGCACTAAGGTGCAGTTTGTTAGGTTTTCCCTATTCAAAATATCCAAAATAGTAGAATGCAGTGTTTCGGTCTATCAGAGAAGTGTATTAATAGCAGGAAACTAAGGGTATATTGCATGGCCTGGAGTGCAATGAGAGGGCATATGAATAAATGGCCTCCCAGGAATTTCCGAGGGAGTACTGACCAGAATAAATGGCACGGTTTTGGGAGAGTTTGGGGGGTTGGATTTTGTGTTTTCTCTTGTTTGTTTGTTTTTCCGGTGGTCTGTTATCACTTGTAAAAGTGATGATGTATTCGGATGGCCAAAAGCCCTTTTGCAACTGTATAAGCATTTACAACTTTATGTTCTATGTCTCCTGAAATGCCACAAAGCAGTAAGTTTACAGATGCACTGAAGTTTTTTGGAAAAGACTAAGGATGGGATTCCTGTTCTCCCATCCTTCAGAAGATAATACTAGAAAGAGATCTTTACTATTACTTAATCAGTTTTACTTATGCCAGAAGCTTTAAAAGATTGGTGTACTCAATAGATCCCAACAGCAAAGTGCTGAGGGTGCAACAGGAAATGCTTAACCAGATCTTATCACACATAGTCCAAATAAATGTAATTATAGTTTTGAGGCTTCTTACACTGTTGCCGTCTAGACACATCTACTTACATCTAGGCTTTTTAATGATGGGAAGGAGATGACAAGTACACTATAATTTAAGCAGGCAAGGAAGATTAAATTTCTGCCTTTTTTTTTTCTCAGAAAGATATTCTTCAATTTTTTATGCAGAAAAATATTGTAACAGTAACATAGTCTCTGAGTAGGGATGATGTGCAATATCTTTATCTACTTATAAACCTTGAGCCATCCTGAGTTTCTAATTCATTCAGAGGAAAGGATGTGTACATTTTGTAAATCTTTGCTTTAACCCAGGTTCATCATGAAGGACTTATTCTAGATCGTCGATATAAGCCTCTGTATTTTCACCAGAAGCAGAAGTGAAGTGAATCTAATGCTTTGTCCATACAATGCAGGAGGGAAAGAAGGTATTATATACATAACTGAAAAGCCCTTAAAGGAAGTTTGCCCCATACATCTCAAACTTAGACGTGTCAAAATCTCTATTAAAATTATTTTTTAAGACACTATCCATTACAAATGGTTAGTCACAATCAAATTTTTTAGATAAAAAGTACAGTTCTGTAATACTTAAAGAAAGGCTTTGTTCATATTCCTCTGGCTGATTAGTTACTAATCACTGTGTGGGAGCATTTCAAGATAAATGTAATACCAGAGATGGACAAAGCCACCGACTAAAGGGGAAGGAGAAAGGATCTCTACAATCAGATATCTCCAGTCACGGCTGCATAAACATAGGTGTCTGTGCCCATGCAGAATACATATGTTTATACTGTTAAATAAAAAAGCGTGAGGAAATGAGCTCAAGCAGTGTTCCCTGATGATCCACACAGATTAATTGAAAGTTTACTGTATCATTCATTTTTTAACTGCTCCCCCTAGCTCTTTCCAAAACAAATCTGTTATAAGAGAAGCTACCCCTAAACAAAGAAGAAAAAAAAAACCCAAACCCACAGTGGTGCCCGTCGACCCTGGGGCAAGGGAGTACTAGCTGTCCTTCTTTGGTATAGCAGTGTAGACGTAACCAGTGCAGCTGATGCTTGAAGGACACATTAGACCTTCTCCAGACAAGATACTTAGATAGTGGAATGTATGCAGCAAATTGGTGTGTTCCTGGTGCCTTGGACCTCCTATTCAATCGGTGTTAGTGACTGCAAAGTCCATGCTTTGCAAAACATATGGATCTCAAGAAGACTAATTAAAGTAATCTCAGTAGACTAAATTGTTACTCGCATCCAAAAATCCTTTGCAAGTATTCTGACCAAATATTTTTAAAGTGGTGCTAGCACTTCTATCCTTGCCTGAAAATCTGCATTTTTTTCTCTTGCAGTTATTTATTCTCTCTGAACCAGGTGAGATCAGGTTTTCAGTTCCATCTTCTGATGTTTCCAACCCAATTTAACTTACATTATCCGTTGTTTACTCTTAAAAAAATAGAAAGACATCTCAAAAGCATTAGTGAGATAGCAGAAATAATATATGCATGAAGTTTTGAAAATGCTGCAGTTGAAAAGCACGTCAAAGTTAATTGAATACAAACACAAGAAATTAAGATGCTGACAGAAAACAAACAAACAAACAAACAAAACCCCTTCATGTTGAAAAGGAGAGTAGAAACAAAAGGGATAATGAACAGACTGAATCTATTTGAAACGGAAGAAAGAAGTCCACAAAGCTATTGAAGAATGCAAAGACTGGGAAATATTATTCAAGGTAGTTAAAAATAGAAATGTCATTCCTTTATGACAAGCTTATCAGTTGAAAGGCACAGAATAAACAAGTTATAATAAAAAATACATAACTAATATTCATATGTCCTATTCTGCAGTAATAGTGAGAGGATTTTTGCTGGAATTTCAATATTATAATTTTTCTGAAAAATGTGTACTATCAACATATGTCCCTGTTTACATGTTTTAAATCCTTTGGTATATCTATCAAACATTCCAACATATGAGCTTACCTCATATATAAATGAACACCAAATGAGGGAGAACCCAAGAAATTTTTTACTTGACTTTCATAATCTGTAGGTTAAATAATTGAAATGAAATCTTTATACGGTCATGTTCAGGTATCCTTCCTATAAAACCTTTATTGTTACTTCTGAAAGCCACTAAAAATGAGTATTAATGCACATTTCTGTATTTATTGTAAGCTAAGATTTAATGGGTTTTCAGCAGAGGGTTGAAATTTGCTGTGTTAGTATAAATTGTTTAAGAATGGAACTATGTGCTGTATTGTCACTACGCTACCTGCTGAAAATTTTAAAATCTTGATTCTCTTCAGCAAGTGAACAAATGTTTATTCTACTGTGATAATTGTGGAAACTCAGGTGAAACTAATTATAATTTTTAAAAAGCATGAAGTGTTTAAGTCATGTATTTTTAAAGCCTGCCTTCTGGTTAATGAAGAAATCAAGCTCATGAGGTTAAGTTGATTTTTTAAGACGTATAATTTTGTTGCAGACCTTAAGGAGCATGGAATATATACCAGGTACCAAAACATGGATTTCAAATATACACACATCAGAGACGTATCTCAGGACATGGTGCAGAGGAACACAGGCATGGGGTAGTGATAAGAGATGGGGCACAGGCTTGGCACTGGAGACACCACAGCCGTAAACAGTTCGCCTATGGTCAGTTAAAGAAGTGCAGACCTGGAGCTGGTCAAAACTGGTTTCAGGAGTAAAAAAGAGAACAAAGGCATCGTATCTGACATACATAAAAGACGCTACAAATTGTTAATTTGGATTAACAAGGAGCTGCAGACCAATGAGGAAAAACAAAGGCACAGAAGCATGTTAAAGAATAGAAAAATGACCCCAAAAGAATCACAGATTGAGAAAGAAGAAACCATTGACATGACCTGCATATTTCTCCTGGTGAAGGACTGCAGGTGCTCAATGTTACCCTCTCCCCTCCCTCCCCACATACATGAGAATGAAGCCACCAGCCTTAGGGTCCATAGGAGCAGGGAAGGGTGGGCATAACACCAAAAGCAGGGGTCGTAGCTGTGTGTACAACAATTTTAAGTGTAATATTCTTTCTTTTACTGTAACAATTAGCTCTGGACTAACAATAGTTAGTATTGCTGAATTGAAAAAAAGGCATTTTACAGTAAGGATATTTTAAATTAAAAACAACAGCAACAACAAAGGCTAATCCTTGGTTTCTTTCTATTTAAATATTTTGCCCTACAAAACACCTAGTTTAAAGAACTCCAGAAACCTGTAGGGAGACATAATCACTGAAAACTCTTAAATATTCATTATGAACTCAGACAAAAAGAGAAAGGGTTTATCTGCCTCTCATCTCTTTTTTTATAGCACAAATTACAGTGTTCACAGTTAAGTAATAATATTGACAATAATTAAAATAAAAAGTATAGATATAATACTTATGGATTTAATATATTTCTGCCTCAGAAGTCTACTAACTCCCTCAGTAATAACTAATCAGTGTGGGGCTTTTATGATATATTGATTATAAGAAGCACAAGTATTCTATATTCTTTTCACTTCTTTTTTGTTTAGCTCTGGAGTTACATGGCAATACAAACAATTCTAATTTAATATAATGCTTTTTTGTTATTCACATGATGAGAAGTACTTGCTATAAGGAACAGAAATCTTGGGACTCTTAGATACTCTAAAATTCACATTTCTATTTTTTTCACTTACTGTTTTGTGTTACTAAGTGAACTCCCTCTTTGTCCTTTTCCCCTCCCTCTCTGAGAGGTTGTATACTGCAGACCTACAGCAAATCTCCATAATCTGCCTCTGAGAGGATTTCTGCAGAGATGATTTCTTGGTACTTGAGACCTTTCTGGAAAACAGCAACACTTGAAAGCAGCTGTATCATCTCAGTGGACTAAATATAAGGGGAAGAGATTATAAACAAGGTGTTCATTAACCCGTGCTGTGCCAACACTGAGACTCTCTTTCTTTTCTATTGTTCTTATTATTGTTACTGTTATTATCATTATTATTGCCATTATTATTTGTACATTTTCACTATGAGGTCTTGACCGTGTTGCAAACTTTGAAACACAGACTCAGCAAAATTTAAAAAATTGTTACTGGTTTTGACAGATCAGAGTTGTTTTTATGTTGGTTTTTGTTGTTTCTGGTTGTTTTTAAATCTGTGGGGAAACATTCAATTTGCCACTGAAAAGTTAAAGAAAGGATTTATAAAAGTGATAGTTAAAAAAGAAAATAAATAAAAACATTTTATTTGTTTGCAAATGAAGTTAAGCCATCTTGAGATTCCTTCACTGCCCAGTGTTTACTAAAATAGACAATTAAGTTTAATTACATCATTAATACTTATGATTACAAAACATACTTTTACATGAGGATGGAGTGGGAGCATGTCCACTTCTACTATATTTTTTGTGGTAATATATATGAGATTTTTGCTGGGAAGGAAGCACAATATTTTAGGTAACTTCTGATCTGATAATAGGACAATCCTGACAGATAATCTGCTGCAACATACTCAAATTTGCTCTCAACTACTATGCAGCTACTGTGAAGCAACCTCAGTGCTATAATGTTTTTTTCAGTAGACTGAACCGGTACTTACACTAGTGAAAAATATATTAAACATATAAAAGTATTACATATAGTTATTCATAACTGCAAAAAGAAGAGCTCATTTCTGGAATTAACTCCTGTTCTGATTCCACAGAAATCAAGGAGGTGATTGGTGACAGCCAGCATGGCTTCACCAAGGGCAGATCATGCCTGACTAATTTGGTGGCCTTCTACGAAGGGGTCACAATGGCGGTGGACAAGGGAAGATCGACTGATGTCATCTACTTGGACTTGTGCAAGGCATTTGACACTGTCCCACATGATATCCTGGTCTCTAAATTGGAGAGACATGGATTTGACAAATGGACCACTCGATGGATAAAGAACTGGCTGGACGGTCGCACTCAAAGAGTTGTGGTCAACGGCTCGATGTCCAGGTGGAGACCAGTTTAGGTTTCCAACGTAAACCATTCTATGATTCTATGATTCTTTCTGTCTTGCCTATCATCCTCTTTTCCTTATTTCTCAAGTGTGCTTATTGAACATTTTCTCATAATTGCATGATTTTTTTTTTGAAATCTGTATGAATGATTCATTCTTATCCTTTTACACATCTCAGTATGGAAAGTACTAGTCTTTTGGCTCTCCTGAGCCTCCTTCCCTCCCTTCCCCCTGAAACAATCATGTAACATTAAAACAATTTAAGGATTTTATGTTAGCAAAAACCTTAGGTCAATTTTAGTTAAAATATTCTGGTGGTTTACATTTTAATACCCTATACATTTATTTCTAAGTGTTAGGAAGAGTAAATAAAAACTGCAAAGGCACATTACACTATGCCATAGATTATAAACAAATATTTCATTCTATTACAGATCTCAGTTAAAAACAAATCAAGGAATGAGTTCAGCTTTTTCCCTTCCAGCACAAAATATATTGCAAGTTACGTTTCACTCCTCTGGAGTAATTAAGGAAATATGTATTTGACTACATCTTATGGTAATAGATTGGATGACCCACAGAGGTCTATTGCAAACGGAACTATTCTATTACAATGCAGTAGAAGTTTATTACTGGGGATGGGGGGAAAAATGACAGTCTGGAGAACTACCATAGGAGTGCATAACTTAGAGTTATATTGACTTTTTCAAGACAAGGATAAGCATATAATAAATAATGCCTTCTGACATCTTTCCTGAGTTACATGGTATTTTCCATTAAGAAAAACCCAGCAAACTATACATAGCTGAGTTAATATTAAAGAAGACTTAGATACTGATAGTAGTGTAGCTGAACATCTTTCTTGCCTTTCTTGTTCAACACCATCTCAAAAATCTCATGTATTTTACTACATTTAAAGTTACTTCTNCCACCTCTCCAGCCTGTCCAGGTCCCTCCGCATGGCATCCCTCACCTCCAGCGTTTCTACCTCACCAAACAGCTTGGTATCATCGGCAAACTTGCTGAGGGTGCTCTCGACCCCACTGTCCGTGTCTCCGACAAAGATGTTGAACAGTACAGGTCCCAGCACCGACCCCTGAGGAACACCACTTGTCACTGGTCTCCACATGTTTGAGATCTGTGCTGAAAAGACTGTTGATAGTACATGGATGTTTTAATTGTTGCTGAGCAGTGTTTACAAAGAGTCAAGGCCTTTTCTGCTTCTAACCCCACCCCAACAGTGAGTAGGCTGGAGGCACACAAGAACTTGGGAGGAGACACAGCTGGGACAGCTGATCCCAACTGACCAAAGGGCTGAGGGAAGAAGAGGGAAGGGGGGGACATTTGGAGTTAAACCACAACATCCCAATGAAGATTCTCCTTAGTAGAAATTAAATACATTACTTCTTGGTTAGTCATTGGGAGCAGGGAATAATATTTCATTTGTTCATTTTTGTCTTTACAACAGTCTTTTAAAAACTTAAACATTTATCAGGTCTCCTTGTGAGTTGTCTTCTCTCCAAATATCTTTACTATTGGATGAATCATTATTAGAGACAGTATTACTTAATAATTTAATCTCCAAATCTTATTCTACCGTTCATATATTTAAAACCATGAACACAGAAGATTTCAAAGAAAGGAGGCTTATTTTCTCCAGAACAAAAATTTATACGTGTAATAATAATCTAAATGAATGAAGAAGATTTCTTGGACTAGATGACCTTTTTTGGTGAAGGTGACTTTTTCAGCTGTATATTCTCTAGTCTTCAGAAACATTTTAAAATCTTTATAGTCTCCCTGTGGGGCTTTCAGGACTCTACCACAAAATCTTTTGTGATCCTTTATTTCAAATATTCAATAATGCATAGAAGGTCATCCACTTCCTAAAGCCCTAGAACTTCACATTTGTTGTCTTGTCACAGTTCAAAAAAACCCTCACAGAATGTAGCTTATCTTAGTCACTAGAGGGGCTTAAAACTACTATTCAGACAAAACTCATGACTTCAGTTATAAAACTAGAGGAGCATATTTTAACAAGTCGTTATGCTATGGCATTCCCATACACAGAAAAAACTGCTTTGGGAAACAGTGATAGTAGTGGAAGCGGAAGGATTTTTTTTATTATTATTTATTTCTAGTCTTTAGACAGCTTAGGATTGTTCATATGTTTGTTTGTTTTATGGGAAACTGTTATAATATGAGTAAAGAAACAATGTAAAGGAGAACTTACTACAGTTGGACAAGACACAATAAGAATGTTTTCTGTCCCCCAGACAGATCTTAAATAATGTGTTCTAAAATAACTTGAAAAGTTCACTGTAACCTTTCAGCCAACGCTGGAAACAGCAGCCCAGTACTTTCTATGCAGATTCTATGTCATGGTGGCATTTCAAGATGAAATGAATTTGAAAATATTTGGAGGTCAGAAGCAACTGAGTTGCACATATGCAAACAGCTTCCTGCACTGACAAACTTCAAATCAAGCATTTAGGAAATAATGTTTTGCAGTGGATGAGACACTGGTTTGGATAGTGTGTGTCAGTGTCACATTCTTCTGTACACTGGAAATTGCTTTTCCATAGCTCAGAAAAAAAAGAAAAAAAAGGAAAACAAAGTATGCAGATCTAGTTTCATCCCTTTCTTGCTGATATGCAGCCAACAGACAAAAGCAGTCAAAGAGTTATTAAATAGCTGTAATATTTTCAATAGTCAAAATTTAAAGTGAAAAGCCAAAGGCTTATGGAAGAACAAATAGATAATATTTGACCATGTGGCAATCATGTCATATATCTAATGGTTGGTGTTTAGAGTTTAAAATAAAACCCTAAGGGGGCTCAAGGTCCCTTGCAGTCTACATATATCACAGAGACAGGAGATCTGAATTAGATGCAATGAACGATAATTCTAAAAGAACTTCAAAATAAAGATGTGTTTCTTTCTTATATTAGATTAAGTATATAAAAATATTCAACTGATCAGTACCTTTTGATATTTATTAAAAAACTATAGTTGGAGAAGGTGGATGCTTTCCTTTCTTTGCTTATTTTATTTTCCTCCTTCCTTTTCCCCTTTCATTTAAATCCACAACTCCTGGCATCCAAGAAAATAGCTCAGTGGCTGGCTGAACGACTAGAAGATTTATTTGTTCTAAATATACAGTTTTAGCATCTGAGAATATGCAGATGTTTGAATTATTCTTACTCAGGACATGACATCCCCATTTTCACTTAGTCATTTGTTTTACACGTAACATTGGCTGCCACTATATTTGTGTAGACCTAGAATCTCTAATTGTTCTCTGAACATGCCTATTAGATCAAGCTGTGCAGAACAATTAGGCAGAGGGATTGCGTCATTTTTCTAGATCGTTCTCAGGCATATTTGGGACATAGGTGCCAAGACGCTGTCAAAATTGAAATGCTTCTCAGCAGGTGTAAAGACAGCCTTTCAGTGATTGTGGAAGTCAGGCAAAAATTAAGACATGTAGAGACTAGGTGCTGCCTGGCTAGGCTTGTTTGAAAATAAATTCCACATTAACCCTGTATTAGGCAGCCATGAATACATGTAAACTGCAAAAATAAAGTAGTGATGTTTTAGCCAGCTTTCAATAAGCTAGATGGACATTACACAGCCTAGCCATTGTAGCACATTATTTTACTCTGCTTCTGTGCAAATGTGTGAGTCTTGCTTTAAATTCTCTTCTGACTGAGCAAATTCAAACCCATATCTGCCATCCTTCAACTTATAAGTTCAATGTATTTTATGAAAGAACATTACTATGAAAAATATGAGAGAACATACATCCATTTCACTATATGTCCAAAAGTCCAAGGAAGGGAATGGTGCAGCAGAATAGAAAGATCAAAGATTGTTTACAGCATAAAAGAACAAGAAAGTGAGACTAAACAAATCATCCTGTTAAGTAGCCCATCAGTGTGTCTTACCTGACACTAGCTGCAAAGCATTCTTTTCCAGAATGTTATTTTCTTGCAACAGATACATTTACAATACTTGGATGTCTGGGCATTATATTTAGCGTAACAGTGACATAAACAGAAGTATTATATGAGAATTAATGGAGGATTTCAGAGTATTATTTCCATTGTACTTAAAAAGAAAAACAGTTGTAGACATTTCAGACCATTTGTTCATATGAATAGTATTGGAATCAGAATTGGGAAGTTCACAAAATGTGTAAGATCAGTCAAAACAATCTATATATGATTTTGCTGATTTTCTATGTAGGAATATTGTAAGGTGATTTCAGATATTCATGTCTAGAAATAAAAGAAGATAACATTTTATGCAGAACAGCATAAAACCAATACTTAGTGTATTTCTTAGAAAGTACCATTTAAGTCAGGATTACCTGTAGAAACTTTAATAGTGACTGTACTTTTGATGAATTAATTCATATATGAAACTAATTTTGTAAGGGAAATTACATTAATCTCATTGCAATTTTTTGCATGTCTAACTTCAGGATAGACAAATTTTCTCTTTCCAGTAAAGACAGTGGAAATATAAAGAATATTTCAGGTTATTCTCCTAAGGATATTTTTATTCTGTATGAATGCTTTCCACTTGATGAATTTGTAAGAGTTACTAGGATATACAGCTCTAAAGAAAAAAATGGTAAATATAGACTATTAAATGGCAATTATTAATAAGGTGTCCACATCACTAGAAATTATCTGTCTCATGAATGTATGTAGTTTTTTTTCAGACTAGATATCAGACTGACTTTGGAACTTTCTGATGAGGGAGACCAGTGTACAAATATTTGTATTTATTCACCATATCTCTAGAAATGTTAAATTTGTCAGATGTTTTCTGAATCCAAAGCACGGACATGATGTAAATTTTCCTGTACTGCCATGGAGTAATCAAAATGCTGTTGATTTCAGGATCCAGACAACTGGGAGTATATCCAGTGTGTGACCAAGTGTTAGAGAACCTGAGCCCTCCAAGTGCATAACAACATGAGTACGATTTAGGCCAGGTCTGACAAGAGCTTTATTAAGTATGATCATAATGACAGAACATCCGGACAGCACCTCCCCCTCTGGTCCCCTGTTGTCTTCCAAGTGATTGCAGAGACCCAATTAATATACTGTTTCAGAAAAAGAAAAGAGGTGAGGAAAATCAATCATTTCAATGCTAACAAAATGCTACTAGAGACCACCAGGAATATCTAGAAATTGATTTGTCACCTCTTTCTCATGCTCCTTTTCAGTTATATTCAGAATACCTGGTGTATATCCTACCTTCAGAAAGCAAAGCTAATGTTATCCTTGAGTTCACCATGATCTGATAGTTCCCTATATAGATAGAAGCAGATTCAGGGAGGAGATACAAAAAAAGCCACTAGAATTCCTTGTGATTTCAACTGAAAAGCCAGCTCCGTAGTTCATTCTATGTGGTATTTTCATTGCTATTGACCAGCTTAGCCCATTTTACACCATTTTTACATCTCTGTTCCTTTCGTCTTCCACCCCCAACTCCTTTGGACCCTAGGCTCAATATTCTTTTTACAGAAACAGTAACTCCAGAAATTTCAGCATAATGCCAGTGTGTTGTTACACTACAGATAACTACCTGTGCCTTAGTGAAAATCCCTGTGTCTTTCAGACACTTTCTCAAATGAGAACTAGGACCAATACACTTATACACTTTCCTGCGATGAAGAGGATAAACTAGATGACCTCTAAGGTCATTTCAAAATCTATTTTCCATTATTTATTGCCTCTCCTCACCTTGCTCCTTCCAGGAAACATCTTGCCTTTCCTCAGGACACATTGCTTCAGACTCCCACAGCAAAAACGGGTCAGCTGCAACACATGCAATATAATCACATTCACCAAGGCACCACTTCAGGAAAACCTTCCCAGTTGCAAACACTATCCAAAAATGCATAAATCTGGCTGCAAGTGGCAAGGCATGTCAAGCATCCAAGTTTATAGCTCAAAGGAAGCTTTTTTTTTTTCCTAGAGTTGGTGAATTTGCCATTTTACTGAATGTGCTCCTTCCCTAAACCTTCAGGTTATTTTCTGTTGGAGAGTATAGCAACCATTTGATGTTAACTATGAATGACAGCTTTAGCAAGGCACAAGGATTAAAATATGTAAATATGCATAACAATTCCCTCCATACACCCTGGTCAACATTGGTCCATTCATTAGCAGACTTTACCCATGGGAGATGTGCTGTATGTTGTTTGGGGATTTTTTTCCAAATTATTACCCTCCCCCTCCAGTAAAATGCATTCTTGGCAAATATAGAGCCTGGAAAACAAAATCCACGTCTCACAGTACTGGGTGAAAATTATACAGATGACTTACTGACATGTTTGTCCCTTCAGTACAATCTTCCCAATTTCAGAAAGCCCTTCAGTTGCAGTCACATTTTTACTAACCTAAATATATGTACCCACACCCACACAAATAAATCCTTTACTCAATGAGAAAGATATGTATAAGCAAAACAGAGCATTACCACACCCACTATCATCTGACCTGCAACACTGGGAATTCTCAGTAAGAGGAAGTCCCAGTCCCACATTCCTTTTCAGCACTCAATGCCTTGCATCCTGAAACCCCAGAATAAGACAAAGCTGCTTCGGCTACTAGCTCTCTCAAGCTGTATCAATATCTGTTGCAGCTATAAACAAAATATTCACAGAATAAGAACAGTTGTATACTTTTAAAGTTGCAAATTTCTAGAAAGCTAGAAAATCAAATTTATGTTGGCTTGAGAAATTTTAGCACACATAGATACATGCTAAAGCTCTTATTGTATTTTCACAAATTATTCTCACCAACCTACATTCACAAGGACAATCTTTCATTGAGTGCTCAAACAACCAGAAGCTTGCAATTTCCCCAGATTCTAGAAACTTATTTTAGAGTTTAAATATCTTGTTTGTATGTATCTGACCTCTGGATCTGGAAAGGGAAGAGCTAATGATGAACATTATTATAATATAACATGGTTCTTTAACTTGTGGTCTGCTGACCATGTAAAAAAATAAAATCTCCAAATGGTGAAATGGTATTAAAATTATAATATGACTTTATCTTGAAGGCAGTATTCTCCCAGTATTTTTGTTACTTGCCCCTGTATGCTTGCCTCAGTAAACTTTTTTTTGCTTGCAAATTAACATAAAGCACTTTTTTCCACTGCTACAGAATATTACCTTCCACAGGGTGGTGTCACACAGATGTGCAGTATTTGCCCTTCCTTTTCCTTACAGCACCAATAAGGGTAGAGGTGCAAAATATAGAAAACATTTTCTTCTTTCTTTCACTCACCTTAGTCTCTTCTTCTTTGTCACTTGCTTTCCCAACATATTTGTGCTATTACTGAAATTCACTACAACCTCTGACACGTTCACCATCACAATATCACCAATTAAATATGGGCTCAGCTTTAAATTCATGTCTTACTCATCCTCAGAACCCAGGAAACATGACATTATGATTTAGACTGGTACCTAATACTGATTGGAGAAGAGCCTCTTACAGGGTTGGAAGTGAAGTCTATCTAAAATAACACTCAATAGTTTTAAAGATGAGGATAGGAAAAAGAAGCATAAATACTCTTTTTTTGGGTATTCAGGATTTCTGAAAAAAAAAAAAAATTAAAAATTAACATATTCTTCACCAATCTCAAAATTATAACATTCTAAACATGGCTATTCACATCCCTAAATCATCGGGGGAAAGAAGTGAAGGAATTTTCCATGCTAATTAAAATAAATTCATTCTAAAATGCAAATAAACTGTCACTGTATAACAGCTTGAGCTCCTAAATGCGGTTACCTGTGGCCGACAGCAACCTCATAAAGCTTAACTTTAAAGACTGCAATTTAAGCAAGTGAACACTTGTGTTTCTGTTATTTCTTCATGAAAGTTTCACTAGGTGGAGCTCTAGGTCAAATATCCTTGCAGTTACCTTGAATACTTCATCGTGCTAATTTTGGAGACTTGTTTTAATATCCTCAGTTCACCACATCTGTTGCTATAAAATGAAGTGCAGAAACTGAATTGGCTTTATTTTTTGTCACTTTATATTCACTGTTTATGTAAAAGTGTAATTGTCATGAATGATGAGAGGATTAAATAGAAAATCACAGAAGCTGTCAACCTAACAGGACTGTTGCTGCAATTTAATGGCATATGCAGACATATCAGATTTGTCATGGTTCACATTTTTCTTAGCTGTGCTATAATGCTTCTGCACTGATGGCTTATTAAATAATAATTCAAAAAGTTCATAAAAATTCAGTTGTTCAAGACAGATTCAAATTATTGATCTGCCTTAATTGTGCATAACAGATGACCTGATAGACTATAAAAAGAATACAGATGCCAAATATCAAATGAAATTTTTTAGTTAGCATATGCCTATAAAAAAATGGCATACAGTGCTTTTTCAGGAAAGACCGAGAACATCAACTTCTTTTTAAATGTAGAAGTCTCCAAAAAAATATTCATAAATCAAGCAATAGAAACAAAAGATACATCTTTATGGTGTGTTTTGGGGGTTTTTTTTTGTTTGTTTTCTCTCCCCAAAGCAATGCTTGGTTTAATAGCAACTTTCTATTAAAGTTTAGAAAGCTCCCTGGTTTAGTAATGCTCGTGATTTTGGGGGGTTTGGTTTGGTTTGATTTGATTTGGTTTGGTCCATGGAGAACCCCTATAGATTAAAAATAATAATAAAAAAAAGTTATGTTATCATCCTGTATCTTTTTTTATAGTGGTTAACGCAACTATGAACTTGTTCTTCATTCAGAATTCCATTAAATCTGACATTATTGGAAAGTTTCTGTAGCAACCACACAAGGGAAAGTAATATTATCAGGGATATCCAACTGCTGTTGAAACAAAAATCTTCCAAACAAATGCTCCACTCCATAGGAGAGAAGGGGGTTAAGGAGTATAGGGCAGTATTGTACTATCTATGGTCCATGAATATCAGCAAATGCCCACAACTGTTAGCTCACATTATCTCCCACAAGGGCTGTCCTTTCATTAGCTGGTTCTTGAAATTTGGCTTCTTAAAACAATCTCCTTCCTTAACTTTTTGGATCAGGCTATTAGGTAAATGCACTTGCTGGATCTTTTGTCATTGCTTCTTTTGTTGTCTCTGAAAGATGAGGGAAATAAGACAGAACAAAAATCACTGTCCTTTATAAAATAATAATTTCACTGCTATGTAAAATTGAGTCCTTGCTGAGTCCTTAGCCTAACTGTTACAGAGTGTGCTCCTGCCTTAAAAAAAAAAAAAAAGTAACTTATTACCGTATTCCTGGAACATGACCTCTTTGAAAAGTAATAAGAATCACTCTACCATACAGAAATTAGTTCTTTTTAAAGTCTCCCCCCAACTTAGCTCTCCTGTGCAAGAACGCATTGTACTCAAAGACACACTTGTCTGTTTGTGGGTAGGCATAAGAGGAAAAGGGTAAAAGAGTCAAGTCTCCATGGTTTCTATTATCTCTGTGGTTATTCAGATGATATTTTTGGTGCACAACTGTAATAGCTGTGAGAAAAGGAAAAATAATAATAAAAAAAATCAGTTGTACCTACAGATATCTTGAAGATACGTGTGAGTTTGCTTTGCTTACTATAAGCTAATGGACATAAGCCATGCAACCTGTTAGCACAAACACAGCACTATACTTGTGTGATTTGATGAGAGGTTGGATATATTGGATCAAGCTCAGCCATGTGTTAATGTAGTTATTTGGCTTCTAGTCAGCTCACAACGAAGGTGGAATAAGTTTGCATTTTTCTGCAAATAGCATCATCCTTCATTATTGTCCTGTGGAGCCTTGTTTATGGAAAACCATGAACATCCCTAAACCAGCACTTCATGCACAGTGATGATGCCTCTTGGCTTTTACCATACAGTCTCAGGTGAAAAAAAATAGAAAAAAAAAATATCAGCTGACCTTTATTCTTCCTTCGTTCATGCTGGTGTTCAAATCTATACTAAAGATTAATGTGTGGAGATATCTTTAAGGAAGTAAAACTTTGCTAGTGCTGGCAGAATAAATGAAAATTCTAATAAAGTAATTTACCAATGACAAAGGTGGTTAGCACTTCATTGGACTAAGTGAAACAATAAAGAACAAGTAAATTTCGTTTCCTAGCTAGACATGGCAGCAAGCATGCTTAGAGATGAGACTATGTAAATGAAACACTGCTGAGTGCTGTTGGAGAAAACAATAGGATTGTTAACACAGTATTTCTGCAGTACTGTATAGCATTAAGACAAATGCCAGGAACAAGGTGATGAGAAACATGATAGAGATCTGAATAAACCATAAGTGCTGAAGTATGTAAGGACTTCATACCTTTATACTTAATTTTTTTGAAAAATCAGATGGGGAGAAAAAAGTGAACTACCAAACAGAAGGGAAAAAAAAAAAAAAAAAAAAAAAAAAAACAAAAACAGAAAAACCAACAGCCCCAAAAAGCAGGGGAAATAGGGTTCATTAGTTTGTTCGGTTTTGTTTTAAGCAGGTCAAGAGTAGGCTAAAGCAATGCTTTAATGCTCAGAGCTGAGCACTCCAGAGCTCAGAATGGACCTTCAGGTCCTAGCAGTGCCTGGACAAATGGGCAGAATGAGGAGTTATGCAGAAACTCAGTTCAGTATGGACAACAATAACACAATGACTCCAAGTCCCAAAAGAATCATACAGAATGGCAAAATGCCCAAAACAGTAAACCTTACTAAAAGGCTTAAATACTTACCTATCATGTGTTCTCTTCTGGATGGTGAGCTCTTCTTCCATATCGCCTACTGGCTATTTCCCAAGACTAAGAGTATAAGAACAAATATAAACCAATTAAAACTAAAGCTATACACAGTAAATGCAGAAAACATAGTGGGGGGCAGACTTATGAACACAGGAGTCCTTATTCTCAGGTCAATGTCTCAGTCTCTAGGATACGAAGGGATGCCCTTATGTCCTCTGCTCTTATGAATCTTTACTTCTTCCATGCAGTATCACAACTTTAGCACGACCAGTGGAAAGTAGCCCTCTCAAGCACGAGTGCTATGAGCTGGCAGTTCAGCACTAACTTAAAAGGTGAGGATTTGAATGCTCTGAGGCACCAAAAAACATTGATCTTCCTTTCACTATTTTTTGTCTGAGACTTAGTTTGGAAAGAAAATACAAAGAGTGTAGGTTTTAAAATGTATTTAAATTTTTGGTTTAGGCTTCATTTTTTGATTGTACACTACATGTGATCAGAGAATTCCCAACACACGGAAACTTTTCAATTCCGTTCAATCAATCAGAGCAAGAAAGAAGCACATTTACTAAAATAAATTATATTGTTTTGGAAGTGAAATCAAGTGCTGTTTGGTATTGTAAATCAAAAAAGGCCCTGAGTAATTAAGTCACCAGAGGAAGTGAGAATAGGTGAAGGAAATGAAAGCATAGCTTGAAAAAATACATCTGTGATAGATAAAAACATCTAAAACAAGAGCAGCTGAGATTTTTTTTAACTCATCTCCTATAAATTATTGAGTACTCAATACACAATTATTTCTCCTTTAAGAGTGCTTCTCTAATAAAACCCACAAAGCTCTGGCTGGGATTGAACTTGTCTTCTCAGGTACAAAACCACGTGAATTAAGTACATAGCAGCCAGCTGGGACACCACCTACAAAATTCAGTAAGTGTCTGCCATGTAAAGATGCATTTCAGAAGAACAACAGCAGCAACAAAAAAAAACCCAAACAACCACGCACACGCTGTATACCATCAACAAGCAGTAGATTTACATTTTTCCTATTCACAGATGAGGTTTTATTGTGCTGATTTTAATGGGTTTAAGATTAAATGTGAGTGTTTGAAATGTAGTTTTGCAATCCAGTCAGAATACTTTTCTGTGTTTAACTTTTTACCATTGTTATAGAAGTTTGCATGGGCAGTGATTTGCAGCTATGTGTCCAATAGCACTGTACTTCTCAAGTAAAATAAAATACAAATGAAACACCAGATGTGTGTTCAAAGGTAAAATTCTCCCTGATGTGCTCCCTTTAACCACTGGCCAGACAGATAGACTGAATGGTATTGGGATTAATGAAAATCTGTATGATATACATACAGAGACAGATAATTTTCTGACTTGCATTCTGAAGATTTAAACTTTCATATAATGACTAATAGCACATATGTATATTTGGTACGGAGGAATAAAAATATGATGAGAACTTTTTTAATGGCCCGTTGGTCAGTCACGTAACTATAAAATTAAAAGTTGAGGTTGAGATACCCCCCCAAGGCTTGTGCTACTAAACATAGATTAGCATTCTGCTAGCATTTGTCTGACCCAAAGGACAGTGACAGCTATTAATTGGATACAGGAGGGAATTGCCATTTGCTCGTGACTGAGATACTGATTTTTGGACGACTATGAAATGGACAGCTTCAAAATTAATCAGACTGAAAGAAAAATCATTTTCAAAAGTAAGGATATAAGTTTTCTAATCAGTTTTTAAACTGAATGGCAAATGTTGTATTAAAAGGGTATGAGGGCACCTGTTTTAAGCCTCTAATTCTGTAATTCTTTCTACTACATGTGAAAGGTCAGGAACTAGGTATATCATACGACAATAGAGTTATTTACATTTTCTTATATAAAAGCTTATCTTAAACTATCCTGTTTATTCAGATACACTTTCAAACCCATATATTGTGTTTCCAACATAGAAACTACCACGAAGAAATAACAGCCTAAGTCTTGTTTATAATTTCTCAGTCTTCAAATTGAATAATTGAATGCATCAGTAGATATGTATTCTTATTAAGACAAGACAGTTTTTATAATACTGTTTATGTAAGGGATTTTATTTTTTATTTCTCCTCCCCCTTTTATAAAACATCTATGTTTCACAAGAGAAGCATTTGCACTAGTATTTAAGTATCTATACTTAACCAATATTGCATTTCTTTGGATTGTCTGAAATTATATATTTGAACCAAATTAAATCAAACAACCAAAAAAAAAAGAGGCCACAAAACCCAAAACAAAACACAAAGCAAATCTAAGTGGTACTTTAGTTAACATTCTATGATTCATAGCAGTTAAAGATATTTGACCTTTCTAAAGGACAGTTCAAAATCAACATGAGGTTTAGCAAACTACGTATTTCGTTTCTGTTAAAATAGTGAACTATTTTCAATCACAGAACATTTGAGGTCCAAATGGACTTCTGGAGGTCCTCTACTCCAATCCCCCTGCTCAAATTAAGGTCACCTAGAACAGGTTTCTCCAGGCCATGTCCAGTTGGGTTTTGAATATTTCTAGGAATGGAAACTCCATAACATCTCTGTGCAACCTAGTACAGTTTTCAATCACTGTCAGAGTAAAGAAGTTTTTTTCTTATGTTTAGGTGGAATTTCCTTTCTTTATACTTGTGGCCATTGCCTTTCATTCTGTCACTGGATACCACTGAGAAGAGTCTGGCTTCATCTTCTTTATTCTGCCCATCAGACGTTTATACACATTAGTAAGATCTCCCCTGAGCCTTTTCTTCTCCAGCCTCTCCTCTCCTCATACAACAGATGCTCCATTGTTTTTTTCCAGACTTGCTCCAGAATCTCCATGTCTGCCTTGTACCAGGGAGCCCAGAACTGGTTGTGTCTCACCAGTGCTGAGTAGAGAAGCATTAACTTCCTTGACTGGCTGGTAGTGTTATTCCTAATGCAGCCCAGGAGACTGTTGGCCTTCTTTGCTGCAAGGTGGCTTTTGTTCAACTTGTTGTCCCCTAGCACATCCAGGTCCTTTTCTGCAAAACTGCTTTCCAGCCAGTGAGTCCCCAGTCTGTACTAGGTCATGGTATTATTCCTCCCCAGGTGCAGGGCTTTACATTTGCCTTTGTTGAACTTCATGAGGTGCCTGTCAACCCATTTTGCTATCCTGTTGAGGTCCCTCTGAATAGGAACATACTGTCTCCTCAAGTCCAGGACTGGGATCATGCTATTTTCCTTTTCCTTACTTTTCAGAATCCTGAACTTCACCATATCATGGTCATTACTGATAAGACTGCCCCTGACTTTCAACTCCCCAACTAGTTCTTCCATGAAGATCAGAATTAATCAGCTCAAGCAGAATCACTCCCTTTGCTGGCCTCTCCATCACGTGTCAGGAAGTTATCAATGTGTTCCAGAAACCTCCTGGATTGCTTGTGATCTTCTGTGTTGCCCTTATAGCAGATATCAGGTTGATGAAAGTCCCAGTTGTCAGAAAAAGGCCTCCTCTACTTCTTCTTCCAGACCAAGCAGTCTGTAGTAAGCACCCATTACAGCATTGCCCATATTGGTCTGCCTGTTAATCCTAACCCGTAAAGACTTAGCTGGCTTATCACCTGTCTCCAGGCATAATTCCATGCATTTTCACTGCTGTCCCACAAAAAGTGCAATTACTGTCCTTGCCTTCTCCGCCTGTTTCCATCCATCACAGCACTACAGTCACATGAGCTTTCCCATCACATCTCTGTGACCCCAGTGAGATCATACACCTGAACTGCACACAGGCAACTTTGATTTCCTCTGTTTATTCCCCATTGTGTGTGCATTAGTATATGGTCATGTCATAGAGACATCCAGCCACTCTGATTTCCCAGAAAAGGTATGAGAACTTTCCCCAAAATGTTGTCCTCTAGGCACTTCCTTATTTGTGTGCATTGAGGCGGTCTCCTTTCAGCCTTGTTTTGTTGTTTTCACGTGCTCTCTCATCCTTGGAACTTGCAAGGAAAAAAAAAAACAAAACCAAACACCAACAAAAAAAACCACCAACTAAAAAAAGGATGGATTCCAGATGCAATTAGGACAGATTAAGACAACTAAATGTAGGTGTCTTCCTTCAATGATCTATATGTTAAAGCTCCCATCATCATTAGTGGAAACCTAGGGTTTGATCCACACTCCAGATATTAGCTTCTGTCAATTTTCTGTCATATCTAAGCCTACCTGTACCTCTCAAATACCCAAGCATAGGATACACTGTACAAGGATACAGTAAGATGAACAGACATTGAATGGCCTGAGGGCAACTGAAACATGCTCATTTCAGTATAGTTAAGGCAGAAAGGATAATAATTCAGTTCATGCTAATGCAAGTATCAGGAAGTTGATTCTGTTGCCTAGACTGTGTATCTCTCTGAAAACTGACTTCTTAGCTACTATAAAGTTTATTGTTTCATGTTATTCCAATTTGAATGAAAAGCAATCTAATCTTTTTTTATTATTATTATTGTTATCTCAATCTTTGCACATGTTCTAGAATCCCAGTTCAATAAAGTTAAAAGACATCAATTGACTAAACTACAGTGGCCAAAACATTATTGCAAATCAAATCACAACTTGAAAGGAAAATTTAAATATTAATTAATTGGATGCATAGGTTTGTTTGTTTGGTTGTTTTTTTTCAGCTGCAGTCCATAGCGTAAGTTTGTTTTCCACTTATCAATCAAAATAGAAGTTTGTCATTGATAAGTTTCTTGTAGAGCTTAAGCATACAACATATAATGACATTACAAACAAGATGCAGGTGATCAGTCTTCTTGGAAATATGCAATATTTTGTTAAAGGTTAGGTTTGCATACGTTTAGTGCATGTGACTTGTTCACCACAAAACTTGTTCTTGTAGGATGGTAAGTAGTCATATGAAATTCTGAGTTACCTAACTTTCAGTAATTTCATCCAAGAGTAGTACCTCTTGGCATTTACTATTTGTTTTTCAGCATCAAGTAAAGCAACTAAATTCAGAGTTAATATTGGTAATTTTAATTATCACAGTCATAACTACTTTTAAATCACCAAAATATTCTTCTACTCTGTATTCAATGTATTAGACACAATAATTACAGTTAGTAATTTTTTACAAAGTGCTCGCTCTCCATTTTATTTCTAAATTCACTTGAGAAGTTGTCTTACAGTTAGTAGGTTTTCATAACTATCCTTCATGTTGGTTTATGGTATCATTACAGAAAAGTTTCATTAATCTACGAAATTAGTATTGCTCATAAATCTTATCTGTTCACATTGCTGAAAAATGCAATACAGTAAAATTTACAGGTTGGTAAACAACTACTTTATATCTGTCTCTTTCTGAGTAGATTTTATTTACACTGTTTTAGCATTTTCTGCTACTTCAGCTCCTTCTTTTAATCTTACAATGGCAACATTTTTTTTCCTTAGTTTTACTTTTTGCTTCAATACTTAAATTACAAGTTATAATTATTTTTTTTTTCAAATTAAGCAGATGATTTGTGAGGTAGAGAATTCTTGACAAATTACTGCAGCGTTTCACATGGTTGATTCTGAGCATTTTGTATAATTAGACTTTCAAGTCAAGACTTTCAGCTAATAGGCTTGAATTTACAAGTCAAGGTAGGTTAAAGAAAGACAAAATAGATTAGCTAATGGGCAGTACTGTCAGGCTAAACAAAAGGTAACAGGCTTTGGAAATAAGCTTGACACACTTCAAGGATATTTTATCCTCAAGTACTTATTATGCAGATGACTTACATTTCAGAGGAATCTATTTAAAAAAAGAAGCAAACAAACTGAAAGTCAGCAACATCCTGTTTACAAAATTTCTAAGCTTTTTAAAGTTTATAGGGCTCTGAAAATTCCCATCTCACATTCTACTAAAAGCTTCCTCTTTGAACAAAGTTTCCCACTGAACAAATAGGAAAAAATCAGTCTATGAGTCACAAATCATCTAATCAGTTATTGATTATGGAAGTTAATTTTGATTCCTGATTTTATTTTTAATGAGATATCATTAATTTAATTTTCATTCTAATATATAAATTCCCAAAATGCATGTTATTTTAATAATAATTTTAAAATCTCTTTCATTTTCATCTGCTAGTGCAGTGTCATCTGTGTACCTCATTCCTATTGGACATGTACAAAAAAGCATACCAGTATTTAACTAGATACAGACATTCCCACAGTAACTGAACAGTTTGCAGATATTTACATACATACATTGTTATCCCTAGCAAGTGCTGAACTGAGGTTCAATGAAAGATTCAGTGATTTCCTTATGGTTTTGAAGGACCATATGACATATACCGGAAAAGACTATATTTTTCTTATTTCTGGTTCAGTGTTTTGACTGTGAGCACACATAATCATGAGGTCTAACTACCTCTACCTACTCTACCTGGAGCTCAGACTACAGTGTATTTTAGCTATAACTGAGTTAGTTTTGCATGAACTAGCCTTAGGGAAGAAGCAGACTAGTTTGGGTAGTTTGGGCATTTTCTCAGGTTATCACAGCCTGACCTACTATTGTAACTGGACAGTAGTCACTACCTCAGCTATCTGCAGAAAGCTTAGGTAACTTTACTCTGTTACTGTACTATACAGTGCACACATCCCTGAAGGAATCAGCTGAAAAGGTTAGGAAGACATAGGTAGAAATCTAGTCTACAAACTAAGCCCCAACTTTACGAACACTGTTGTATTGTCTTTGTTTCCTTTCCTTCATAGGTAGGGTAGCAAAAAAAAAAAAGCATAACATGTTTTCCTCAGGTCTTCCCCATGTCATGACTTCTTCATACTGTTCTCTTCCCTGCTGCAGCCTGAACTGCCTCTATTACTTCCGGAGATTTTTCCAGTGAGGTTTTCTATGGAGAGGCAAACTGATTTATGGACTTATCACTGAAGTCTTATATTCTAAGCATTTCTGGACACAAACCACTTGTTCTCAGCTATGTACAAACATGACACAATGGACGATAACTACGTCTAGATAAATAATCATAATAATAAGCACTGGGAGTGACTATGATAAAGGATGTATAATTTTCTGTCAACAAGGAATTGAATTTTCTGCCTTTAAGAGTAAATGCCACAACTTCTCCTCCAGTCCTATCTTTTCAAACTGTGAGTTATGATACCCAAGAGGGTCACAGGAGGATTCAAAGAAGATTACAAAGTGTTTATACTATCTGGGTAGCATTAATTACCCAGCTGTTTCCAGCAATTAAAGGCAGTTAGCTGTTCCCAGGCTAACAGTACACTTGTAGACAATAATTAGAGCAGCTTCTCTGAGCACCTAAGAAGCAGCCCTATGTTTTGAAATGGAAAGGAGGAAGAGGTTTCATCTGGACAGTTTATTCTCAAAAATAGAACCTTAAAGTGACTTGTGTTAGCAAAAACATTTAGGAAATGCTGATCCACCTCTCTAAAAAAGTAATAATCGTGAAGTTACCTTTCAAAAAATATATATTTCAATGTGAAATCCTGGTCTAGCTTAGGTCACACAACTAATTTAAAACAGTTTGTAACAGCACTTTTCTTGATGTAAGCACATTCATGATCGGGTCACAAAAGCCTTCTCTTTTTGTTTCTCATTTTAGAAAATACTTTATGTAAAGTTTATCCCAAAGTTTTTTACAACTCCTGTAAATCCAAACAAGTCTTACCACAAAACCAAGTCTGCTGCAGTTGTCTATAAAGTATCATTAAATGAGAGAAACATTTAGATATAATTTAGTCTTCTATTTTGTTTTGGTAATGCAATATCTTGTGCCACTTAAATAGGAGTTTACTACTTACAGGACTTCCTGTTATGTAAAAATCTGATATCCAGTCTCCTATTTAATGTTGGATGGATGGACACATTCAGGTCTAAATAAATGGTCTTTCACTCTTTTCACACAGGAATTAAAAGCATGCTTAATACCTGCCAATAACAGGCAACAGTAATTTCACTTAAAATAGTGCTAATGCTGCACAGGTTTTACACAATAAGATACCCATATGTGGTATCTAGGTTAAGTTCTCCCTTCAGTCTGTACTGCATCAATCACATGCATGTCCTATCTACCTGACTGGAGGCGTTGTCTATTCTCGGCTACTTTGATTGAACTGTTGAACTGAAGGTTTATAGAACTATTAACAGTAACAACATTTTCTAGACCAAATTCTGCTCCCTGTCCTCTGTTTCTTTCAGTTTCTGAATGAGTATCTCAAGTCCAGCTTGATAAAACAAATCATTATGTAAAATGTATACAGTACACCATTTCCAGCAAAACAAACAATAAAACAAAACCAAGCCAAAACAAAAACTTTTAAGATAAAGGAGGGAATCTGTCATTTGTTAAAGGAGTGTTACGGTTAATTTAAATCCAGGAGAGATTTGGGGCAGTAATCTCAGTCTCAGTGATCTGTGACAGGTTGGCAATTATAAATCCCTAAAAAAATTACAAATATCATCTTCTATCTACCACTTACCTGAAGCACTCTTTTTTTTTTTTTTCTCAGCAAGCCCACCATTAAAGAGGTGATAAAGTGATTTGATGGAAACATCAAATGTCTTAGAAAACTGATTGGTTGCTAAATTCTATACAGATTCAGAAAAGACTCTGTCTGTTCCCTGAAGTTAAAGAGTTTCCCCTGAAGTCATTAGACCTTCACCTGTGTCCATTCTGGAGGCCTTTTACAGGCACTATGTATATTACAGTCATATCTCCTTTGACACCTGGGATACCACCAACCTTCTTCCACATTTACAAAGATCCTTTTAGCGCTGTCTCCTATACCACATGCAACTGCTGCATCCTTTCATGACCAGCTGTGCTGGGAACTGTGTTAAAACTAAACTAGACCAGATCAAACCTCATATGTTTATGTTCTGTGCCTACGCCAAGGTTCTGCATGATATGTACTAAGGTGATTATCAAGTCTGGGTGCAGTGTTAGGTGGATACCACATGGTGGCCAAGACAAAACTGGTGTGACAAATGATTAGAGCTTTTGAGTCTACAGAGAGGTCTACACCTCCGCCTTCAGTTCTCCACCTTTCAATTAAGGGACCCTCCCTCCAAACTAAATTTAACACTGGATTCCTTCACTCCAAGATTAGCAGAGGATTGATCCTCTAAGCAACACCACAGTGCACAGTGAGTGTATCACCTAGGAAGGCGGCATTATTGCCTTTATTCAGGGCACAACAAAGTGTATGGCCTTCACAACAGATCAACGTTCTTTTTGCCTGAGAAGGGAATCTACCCCTTCAGCAAAAGAAAACATAAAAAAGGCCCAGATATCAAATAGTGTAGTCCGAGAGGACTGAATGAGGGTTGACAGACTGGTGCTGACTGTAGAAGGAGACCTGGCTTCTCTGTTGTCAGAGTGCTGCTCTGGCAGGGAAAGGTGCATCAGTGCCAGAATGAGAAAGAAGGTTTTCTTTCAAACAGCTTACCTTGGGCTGATAAATGAACACACTTGCTGGATGGTTATAACTCCATACAGTGTGATGACCTTCACAATAACGGGCAGATGTGATTTCTGTATGAAGTATTTGCTGCTGGCATTGACTAATAGTAGTCTGACTAAAGTGGCATTGATTAGTGGATGTCTTGTGATTGTTATACAGATCCTGCAAACTTTTTATGAAATAAATGTGATTTAAGTAAAACTGAAAGCAAATAGTGAGAAAATTAAAACTTTTTAATACCAAATCTAGTGCCATGAAAATATTTTCTTCTTTCTCCCCATGAGGGTCAAAGTATAAGTTTTACATGGCTCTGTTTTAACGGAAGGTGAGAACAGGTCTAAAGGCATACACATACATGGAGCTGCAAGTGATGGCAACTTTATTAAAACCACAAAAGATTGACCTATTATATTGAACTATCAAAGCCTACAGTTTCTGAGCCTTGGAATGCAATCTTCCCTAAAAATTTAAAGAGTAATTAAATGGCAGTTAGTGAAAAATAAATCCTAGGTAGAATAATGATTCAAAAGGGTTGGAAGAATTTATAGGGTCAGATTTTACTCAGGTAAAGGTTTGAGGTAGAGGCTTGAACAACACAGAGAGCAAAATGTGTACTAATTACAGCCAAAGCAAAAACAGTCTTCCAGAAGAGTTTAGTGGGAATTTAATCAAGAAAATGAATAGCAGGTAGGGGAAAAAAAAAAAAAAAACCTAGAAGAAAATATTGTTTTAATTGAGGAAGCTGCTTGTCCTTTATTCATTTATTTTTACTGTAGTGCTCAGACCTACCCAGACAAAGGCCATTCCAGTGTTTCGTCCTTCCTAATGCCAGCAAGACTAATATTGCCTCTATCCATTCCCAATGTAATGCTCAAACCATATCTGTCAATTTTGTTCAAGAAAAAGTATTTCAGCAACATGATACTTACACCACACCTCTTCCTCAGGGAGCAGGAGTCTCTATGGATTTCATAGCATGTTAGCATTAATCTGTTGGACAGGTTCTCTCCTCTTTCCCTCTTTATAAGCAGCAGTAAGATTTCAGTTTGCCCTAGGGCTACTAAATGAAATGAAAATAAACTTACATCGGATGTTTAAAATCAGTAAGTAGAAGTAGTGTCAGGTCAGAAAATATTAATGCAAATTTGCTATGTGAGGCATCATTCAGAAGAAAAAAAATAACAACTCTAGATCCAGATCTTTAATTATACTCCAAACACATTTCTACTGTGGCTGGCTTTATGTCCTCTTAAAGTACCTTGTCTTCGTAATAATAATAATAATAATAATAATAATAATAGTAATAATACCACCACTTCACACACTGTTTGCTAATACACAAAACCAGACTCAAATACAGTTTTCCAGCTCTTGTAACACTCTAGCTTAAATAAATGGACTAGCATGCCATGTTTTTGAGTGAAATGTATTACAATCAGATGCATACTTTATATCAAGGATATCTTGTTATTGATGAGATTAAAAATATATCTTGAGGAATGTAAAAATCTACATTTAGACTTTCTGAATATAAAATATACAATCAATAAAGCTCTAAAAATAGGAATAAGTGGTTTTAAGACACCTTCTCACCATTGCTGAGGCCAACCATCAGCAGAGACACTCTTTAAGTAATAATTTTTATTTTTTTTTTTAAAAACAGTTATTTGTTTTATAATTTTGAACAGCTATATTTATCCAGTTCTGCCATGATAATCATGGATGAAAGAATTTCATGGCAATGTTATTTTTTTGGCTTGGGCATGCCTTCTCTTCACGGTATAGGAAAGAAGAGTAAAGCTAGGCCTATGATCTTTGAGGTTTTGCAATCAAAGGGAACATCACACAAACTTAAATACAGTCAGGGTCATTAGATCAAAATGACATACTTCGCCATGTTATTCATAAACATGTTACTCAATTAAATGTCTTTATTAGGTCACAAAAGGAAATTTAAAAGTAGGCTCTTCAGCAATAGAACCCTCTAAGAGTGAAATTTTCAAAATAACTAAATAATTTTGTAACACCATTTCTATTGACAAATAATAGAAAAATTTCATAGGAAGAGCTGGAGTGATTAAGTTATGACCAGATCTCCTGTTCATTCTATGAACAGGATGGTTCTGTCCTACCACAATGGAACATTTTGTGATTATTTGGAAAACGGAAACAGAAACTGACCAGTAGTTTATATCCTTCATACTTTTGTATTCCACTTTTGTACGGCATGTTTAAAATTAAGGCAGTGCAATTTCACATATAAACTGTATACTGTGTTCCAAACTAGACTGAGGTAATGTTTACCCTATGAAGTTGTATATGCATGGAAGAGGAAATATTGGTTTACCCATAATGATTTAAAAACTCAAGACAACTGCCTTTTAGTCATTCACTGACAGTGTCTAAGAAACATTTTGGAGAAGGTAGGTCCTCACAGAAATTAAATCTAATAAAAATAGCTGTCATCTCCCAAATAACTAATTGGTACATTTGTCAGTCAGAATTGTGGAATAAGCCTAATTAAACATGATTTAAAGAAGATTTTTTTCCCTTTCTTGATCAGCAAATTATTCTAACACAAATATGGGCATCAGGATCTCTTTGCATTTTCTACTAAACAGGGACAGAATCAAAATATTAATCAGAGTGGATCAATGACCTTAATTACGCAACAAACCATTTTGTCTTAAGGAAAATAAAATAAACACAATCAGGCTTTTTTATACTTACCCTAAACTTTGTCAACTCAGAAGATTTCAGCTCTATCATAATATGTAGATAGATAGATAATGGTCCTCTGAAGTGCTAGAAGGCTCTGCTATTGCAATTATACCAAAAATAGAGAAAATTAAATATTATGCTTCATCTGATAAAGGAATATTCATTGTGTAAAAACAATTGCTGAAAATCAAAGCTTTAACATTTATTCTTCTATTGGAGAAAAGAATAAAAAAATGTTCACAAAGACAAAGCACATTTCTCACATGTAGTAACATTTTAATTTGATTCTCTTGTACATGTTTTTCCAGGATAGATCATAATTGCTTATAATTGCAAGACTACAAAGACTTGATTATTATATAATTTATAACTCTTTTCTCAACTTGGATATAAAAACACTTCAAAGGGAAAATAAAAAAAAAACTCTTCGGAATGTTCCATGCTGCCAGGATTCTCTTTCCACTGTAGAGAAATGCAAAAAAATTATGTAAGCTCTAAGGGTGGCAGTTTAGACCAATACTTACCAATACTTACCATTTGCAAAGCTACTATCTTTTTTTTTTTTTTAAATCATTATCTTGCATCAAATTCTCTTTCATTCACACAGTATTTTATTTAACTTCCTCATCTGTGTCATAAGGTTACATAAGACAGTTTTGTTTAGCAAGGCACAAGCTTATATGAAGAGGGTAAGGTGATTTTGAACTATGCTGTGTATGCCAGTCTGTTTCCGTGTGAATAATGCCAACTAAGTGTAAGCCAAAGACCACATATAAATCCAGGCTTATCTATTACACCTGCATTTGAAATTTAAATTGGAATTGCTGTAGAATATCATCACAGTGGGAAAACTCAGTCACAGTTTTTGGTGGGTTGACCTTGGTTGGCTGCCAAGTGCCCACCAACCCTCTGTGTCACTCCCCTTCCTCAGCAGGACAGGTGGGGAAAATATACAATGAAAGGATATCATGGGTCACAATGAGGACAGGACATCACTCAGAAATTACCATCCCAGGGAAAACAGGCTCAGCTTGGGGAAATTAATTTAATTTATTGCCAATCAAATCAGAGTAGGATAATGAGAAATAAGGAAAAATCTCAAAACAACTTTCCCCCACCCCTCCCTTCTTCCTGGGCTCGACTTCACTCACGAGTGGTGCAGGGGTTCAGGGAATGGGGTTGCAGTCAGTTTATCACACATTGTCTCTGCTGCTCCTCCCTCCTCATGCGCCTCCCCTGCTTCAGTGTGGAGTCCCACCCATGGGAGATAGTCAATCCTTCACAAACTTCTCTCATGTGGGTCCTTCCCATGGGGTGCAGTCCTTCAGGAACTCCAGTGTGGGTCCCTCATCAGGAGCCTGCTCCATTGCAGGCTTCCCATGGGGTCACAGCCTCCTTTAGGTGCATCCACCTGCTCCAGTGTGGGGTCCTCCATGGGTTGCAGGGTGGATGTTTTCTCCACCGTGGTCCTCCATGGGCTGCAAAGGGACAGTCTGCTTCGCTATGGTCTTACCCACAGGCTCCAGGGGAATTTCTACTGCAGCACCGGGAGTACCTCTTCTCCCTCCTTATTCACTGACCTTGGTGTCTGCAGGGCTGTTCCTCTCGCGTATTCTCACTCCTCTTGCCCAGCTGCTATTGTGCAGCATTTTTACCCTTTCTTAAATATGAGCTGTTTGGCTTAGCGTTAGACAGCAGCAGGTCCGTCTTGGAGCCAGCTGGCACTGGCTCTGTCAGACATGGGGGCAATTTCTGATTTCTTTTCACAGAAGCCTTGTAGCCCTTCCACTACCAAAACTTGCCATATAAAGCCAATATATTGTTATTTCTTTAGCATACACCTTAAAAGTTTTTTCTTTTTTTTTTTTTCCTTTTGGAACAGTCAGTACAAAAATGCCCAGTGCACAGCTTTTGCACACCAACTGAAGTCATAAACTGAGCACAATGTAGCTGTCTTGAATCAGAGCTACTGAACTACAAACAGCCTGAAACATAACATAAAGGGTATGAGTTATAAGTCTAATAACTCTTAAGGCCATATTTAACTTCACTGTGTGGATAAAGTTATGTGGTCATTAAGGACCTTTCATGATCATATTAATACAGTAGCAGGCCTATGCCTGAACTTTAGTTTTCTTTTAAGTCCCCACAAGTCACTGCACTGCACTCCACCCCACCAGTTCAGCGTAGAATGCATACTCAACAACAGAAGAGTAAGAATACTAGAAACATGATGAAAAATAATTTCATAAGCTATTCTACATGGGAAATTAGATCCATTATCTAGTTTTTACTGCTTGGTTCCTAGACAGAAGTTGTAACTTTGAAGTTTAGCAAATGTGATGTCATTTTTTTCCAATGTTTTGTCAGCTTGAATTACCTTCACACACACTTTTTTTTTCTTCATGATGTTATTACAAGCATTCATTGTGTCAAATTGTCTTGAAATACCATCATGTTAGTACTTTCCAAGATGAAGATATTTATAATTTGACAAAAGAACATAAAGATGGTATCAAAAAGCTGTCAATACCAGACTGAAATGCACTATCTCTCTTTAAATCTGGCAATACTTTTTTTTTTTTTTGGTGTGTTGCACTGCTTTATACTATAGTAATTGTTGTACTTCCTTTGACTGCCACATGATTTATGATCCAAATCTTTCAAGATTATAAAAAGAATTTGTCTCACAGGTGTTTTTAGTTTTAACAAAAACTGAGTGGGAAGAAGGTTTGGGTCAACCATTGCACAGACTATCAGAAGAATCTATAAAAACTGACACAGACAGCTCTATACGTGATGGTCTGCAAGGAAGTTATAAACTTACTTTGAAGAGTTGACAGAAGATCAGAAAGACTTTCTTCTGTTTTTTTTTTTCTTTGCCATACCTCTGGTGTTTTTTTCATACCATGTACAGCTACAGTTACCTGTCGAAAAAGGTATAGAAAAATGTCCTTCAAAATGTTAACCTGCAAGTCTGAAATATACTTGATGCCAATACTAAAATATTGTATCAACCTTCGAAGTATGAAGGTATGAAACATTATGCCAAACCAATCCAAAACACTCATGAAATTTATATGTAAACTGAAAATGGAAAGCTTGTTTTATCACACAAAGAAAATCCATGAATACAAAGAGAGTATTTCTACTCCTATTGTAATCAGTAATCATAGTGACACTTAAAGACATTTTAAGACAGAATTTGCAGGATTATTTTGTTTTTTTCTTTGATCAGACTTCCATGGAAGGAAGGAAGGAGGGAGGAAGGCCAGTAATTTAAATATTAAATCATACTAAACATGGGGAAATTATGCTGGAAGGAAGCCTTATTGAAAGCTGTGAACATGTGAAAATGCTGCATCTTAAAGAAAGACCTGGTATAATCACATTTAAAAATTATTGTCTGGCTATGTCTGACTCCAGAAAGGGTTATATTTCCTAATTTTCTGTAGTGTGTTGAAGTCTCTGTTCCTTGCCTTACTTAGCAGCAGGAGTTGAATAGTAGGACTTTGCTCAATTTTGACCTCACCCTCACAAAACTAGGACATTCTTTGGACAACTACTACAGCAGCAATCTGGAAATGCCCTCTCAATTCTGCTCTGAAAATGTGAAGCCCATTTATTTGCATCCATATTTATAAAGGAGTTTGGAGTAACTATGCAGCCACCTCTGAATATGCAATTATCTCAGTTATCCATTAAAAAGATATTTTGGCAGTATTGTTCTGGATATATTTAATTACTGCGATTTAAAAAAAGTCATCTACAGTATCCACCAGAAAGGTTTTTATCTTTTTTTTTAAGAGCAATGGCATGATAAAACACATGAAAAAAAAAATAAAAATGGTAGAACAATTAAATCTTGCTTGTTCAAAAGTAATGACATGCTGGGGCTTGGCATTATAAAAGCTTGAATGATGTGACAGGAATAGCTTTCTTAATGGGAGAATGGCATTTTCCATATCTGTGGAGTTCCTTAGTGTCAGTCATATACGAAATAGGAATGCCAGCTGTTCCATGACATTTTGATACATCTTAGCTGAGATGTTACTTGAAACACCTTTAAAAGAACAAAGGTCTAAAAATCTGTCATAAGAGCAATAAAAAAAAAATCAAAATTACTAAGGATCCTTAAAGTCTATACCTTAATGAAATTAAACTAAAGTGTGCTTAATTCACAAAGACTTCATAATTAGAAAAGAGTGAAAAAATCAAATTGTAAAATAGATATTCTGCGAAGAAAGAAGGAAGCATCCTTGTTATCTAGTTCAGCTCAGCAGCTTTCTTCTCACAGAAGTAACTGTGGTACAAACACCACAGTTTTCTTACTAGACCCAACTGTGCTGTTATAAGCAAGCATAGCTTCCTCAGATAAGGTAAGCTGCATTTACCAGCCTCTTAGGGAGTCCAAAGACACTGTACCCACCCATGGGAGTGATCCTTGGATGAAACCTTAGTGTCACTGAAATGGGTCACGGAATTCTGTTTGACGCTAGCAGGACAAAGATTTGCACATCTCTGGGACTCCCTTTCATTTTATGCATCCTGGCTCCTGAGTCTACTGTCCTGAGTTTTGGTTTGGGTTCTTTTGGCAGGGGAGGATAAGGGAATTATGGCTGCTTAAAACAAAAGTTTTAGGCTTCCAGATCTTTGCGAGGATATGACTAGGGTTCAGACACAAATACATAAGGAAGAATAGTCTGAATATAAATGTGCACCTGAACTGGCTCTCTTGTTCCAGCCCGCACTCTCCCAGTGCAAGCACAGGTCATCCGGCTGTGTTAAAGCTATGTTCCATTCTGTTTCTGTTTCCAAAGTTGGTTTTCACAGAGTCAGTTTGATCTCTTTTATTTGCACAGTGTAAATAAAGTATGTGATGTTCTCCTTTTACTTTGCACGTGGAAAAATCCGAGTACAGTGTCATGTCCTTCTGGTTTGAAAGTTGTGGGGGCCATCCATTCAGATGCCGTGAAGCCAGGTTATAACTATTTGTGATAGGAAGAGCTTCAAACATATTTCCATTGAAAATCGTTCCTATTCAATCTGATCGTTTTGTGGATTTATTTTTATAAATTCCAATTTAGCTGCTTAATTCCCTTTGCTACAATTAGGAGTGAGAAGATCTGACTCAGGGCCATGTTTTACATAAGACAGAAAAAAGCTTGAACTAAAGTTTAAGTGCTTTAATGAGACCTCACTAAGGATTCAGCACCTAGGAATCTGTTGCTTGGAAAGTACAGAGAAATACAAAGTGCCAAAATGTGGTAATAGTATGTGATACTTCATTTTTAATATCTGTGTAAAATGGACAGGTATTTTTGGCATAGCCAGTTCTTCAGAGAGGAGAAAAAAATACATTTTATTTGGTGCCTTTCTTTATTTAAAACTTTTATACTAACTGTACCCTTTCCAGTAATTACATAAGTATTTTAGTTTGTGCCTAATTTTAAACCATGATATTTTTGTGATTTTGTAGGAAAAAATATATCACTGTTGCAATTTCAAAAAATAACAGCTATATGTAACGATTAATACTAAATAATGTGTGTTCTATGAACTCACAACTTTCTCAATGCATTTAGAGGAACACAAAGAACCTCTTAAAGAGACAAGATGAATTGCAAAAGTAAAATAAATTTTTTTTAAATAAATATTTTTTCTAGTTTTTCTTACTTCTCGAGTTAATGTCATGAGTCTTATACTAAAATCAGAACATCTTTTTAAGTTTATGACAGTAAAACAGATGGAACTATTTTGATCCATCTGCTTCTTTTGAGTATCTATCTACAGCAGCAAAGGAAGACAAGACAGTAGCTTTGCCTTCAGGAGAAGAAGCTGCCTGTATATCTAAAATAGTGATAGCAGTCAGCTAGACTGTAGCTGCTTCTTATACAACTCTTGTTCTCTTCTTGCTCTGCAGTCTCATAAAGCGAAGATTTGTTCAGAATCAGGGTGATCCTCTGCAACAATATTAGACGGTGATAAAGAGTTCAGTGTCCTTATCAGCTCCTTCCAGCACTTGAGTAAGGTGTTGAAAGCCTAATAAATGGCCACCAAGAAGCTTTGGTGAATATAAAAATAAGCTGTTACTGAGTCATTTTTATAACTCCAAACTGTTGAAGTGAAAGCAAAAAAGATAACATGATTTTTTTTGCTTGTTTGTTTGTTTCGGTGGTGGGGTTTTTTTAATGCTCAAAGTCAGCATATCTTGCTCTTTAGTTTCTGGAAATCATGCCTTATCCTTGCTTGCATGCCACAGCTTCACATAGCTTTTTTGGGTATCACAGGTATTAGTTTGTAGAATGGCTGATGTTCAGGTGTCTTGTTTTTCATCTGTTCAACTATACATTACTGATTACAGATACAAATGGAGCTACATGGGCTAAGTGCACCTCCAGAAGAAAATGCATGAGGGAGCCAGACATGCAGAAGAAAACAGAATATGTCATTCTTCCTCAACCCCCTGCATGATAAGAGGTGGCAGACAACAGAGTAAAGCTGTGTCAGCTGATAGATATTGTGGAGACATACCAGTACTATACATAATCTGAGCTGGCTGAAACTCCGCTTCATCCTTTACCAGTTTACATTTAAATGTCAGAACAGAGACAAACATACAATGTGTTTCACCATATGGCAGCAAACTTCACAGTGTACGTCTAAATTATTTTAGAAATCCTTCATCTGCTTCCTTTGAACTTTATTATTGTTGATTTGGCTTTCCATTTTACTGCTTTCATTTTCTTTTTCCCTTGTTTCTCTTTTCTTCTGTATGTAATAAGTAATTTAACAGAAGAATTTTGCTTCAGCTAAAATGAATGTGTGCTTGCTAT